>JAUTBT010000049.1:0-11515 GCA_032361225.1 Lepetodrilus schrolli | reverse complement strand
ATGGATGTATGTTAATAGCAGAACGTTTCATTGATCGTGTGGAACTGTTCATAGTACTAATAGAGGTCTATTGTTTCCTACTTCTATTGAAGAGATAACTGTGCTTTACTGTTATTTACTAGAATTGCATTGGTAGTTTATCTTTGGTATTTTAGCTTACGAATAATGCGAACCAAAATACTTGTCTATAGAATTGTTCTCGTTACGTTTTCTCTGTTATTTAATAAGATATATTAGATCCAGTAACACCCAATTGTGGCATTAATATTATACGAATTCATAGATAATATAAGTAATCTACGTAGCATTTAGTGTACAAGATTATAGTTTATTATGTAGTCAAGACAAGGACCAAATCGTACCATATGTGTGTAGGCTACTAAATTAGTATATGCTTTCCCTATATTTTGACATTTGCCATCTCATTCATTGGTGTTTTCTACCACGAGTTCATGACAGCCGTTTGTATACAGGGAGGGGTATTTCACGCTCAAAAATGGGAATGTATGTTTACCAACTAATTACCTACAGGATAATTTACTCTGAAGTTACCCGCAGGCATCGCCATCCTCCAGAAATTGACATTTGCTTCTTGAATACAAAGCATCTGACAGAGGCGGGTAGCTCGTTAAAAGTTTAATGTTACGGCCGAGAATTAGTAGACATGTTGTTTTGGTCTTTAGTTTGGAATTCGTCTGCGCACGCGTGTTGCATTACATTTGTAACAAGCCGCGAACACGAGGTATTTGAAATTTACTCTGGGCGGGCGGTGCGTTAGAGGAAACGCTAACAATACAAATCCAACGAACAGTGGTATTACGGCGTTAAGTCATTGCTCCTGTATCAGTCCGGCGGGGGTCCTTGTTCCCATACTTTCCCCTCAGTCTCTACAAGTCAACACATAGAGTTTAATCTCAACTCTCGGTAATCTGCTTGTAACCCGGAGAAATAGTGTAACGACAGTCGGAAAGCAAACGTCGGTCATTCTTAACGACATCCGAAAAGCAAACTGTCAAATAAACATGGCGCGCTGAAGTGGTTCGCAAAGGAAAACACGTCTCAGAAGTCCAATGTCCAGTTGGATTTCGGACTTCCGTGCAGAACATTTACATTAAAACCTGTTACATCTCCCCTAATCCTTCAGTGTTGGCCTAGTCCACACAAACACCGGCGTCTTGACTTTTCGAAAATTACATCAACAACTATTAGGAACTTATACCTCGGCAATCATTAGCTATCTTTTTTTTTCTATATAAAAAAAGAAGTGATTACAGTATTACTTTTTAAAGGGTAATTAAAAAGTAATGATGTGGTATATCGACTAACCCAATTTACAATGTGTTTACCTATTCTTCAATGTTTCTACCATTCTAAATCGTCCGACATATCCCAACTATCTATATATGAAATTAATTGATAGATCTGTAATTATAGTCATCCCTATGGTTTTTACTAAAGAGTGTGGCATTTAATATGTACAGTAATACATATTTGTTCATAGTCACCCCCCCCCCCCCCCCATTGCAATTAGTAAAGAATACGGCGTTTATTGGTTTAATATATATACATACATTTACCATTTTCTCCAGGACTTCATTATCTTTTGCCTATTTGATTTTTAAATATTGAATTAAAGTCATAGAAGTGACGTTATCGTACCGTATGAAATTGAATGAAGTACATGTATATTCATATTTAATTTCATCCGACTGCTTTTTTTGTTTCCTTTTTCAAAATGTTTTAAAGCAAATACGTCTGTAGCCAACATGAAAGTTTTAAATAAGCTACTGTCCTTATTCAATTTTGCATCTATGACATATTTAAATATGTGAAATATAGTCATTATTAATTTTATTTCCGCATAATTATGCCTTCTACAAAATCCATATAAAGTATCTATAGTCGTAACAGATAATCAGCTACTAAATTACAGTAACAATTATGTCGAAAGTTAATGCTAAAGATGTCTCAATATTTAAAGGTAAAATCAGTTTTTCTTATCACCGTATTTTCTTCTAGGCATATCAACGGATCATGATCAAGTTGTACATAAAAATAGTATTTGAAATGTTATCTATTGATGATTAATAACGTTTGTTTTCTTAAAGGTTGACTTGGAAACCGAATACTACATGCTTTAATCAACACTGTATTTTCATGAACGTTCTATTGAGCAAATCAGACCTGCATAACAAATTATACTGCTTTCCTTATCTCGGAGGAAAAGACATAAACTCATAACACACATCGGTTATCATCCATTATTCTTTGCTGCAACTCCAGCTTTAAGTGTTTCTATGTGATACGTTAATTCAAAACAATGGCTTGCTATCGTGGATTAATTATTCATGCATATATATTTCAGTCTGTAATTGCATTAGCTGTTTTAACATGCACGGTATCTGCCCCATTATCTTGAATACGATATATTTTTTTAAATGACGGATTGTTTCCTTTCTTGTTTTTTTCCCTCTCTATTAAATGAATGGAATAGATTTGCTTGCTCTTGGTGAAGATTAAAGAATGAAATAATAGGCATGTTGCTGATTGCTTCAAGCGAATATATTCAGTTTATATAAGTATACAAGTCAACAGTTGTGATGTACAATTGAATATTTCTTTGAAATATATATATATATAAAATTAAAATAATAGTTATTAAAATTAATATTCACTGAAGACCATTGATAACACAATGTCATACTAATATAGCATAGTTCTGTCATCATCGTTGTCGTTATTATCAGTAAAGATAATAATCATTGATCGTTGTTTAAAAGTTGTTGTTTGGCCAAATATCAATTAGCATTCATGAACCTGCATGTTTAATGTTTATTCTCTGGTATAATAATTAACGTGTGTGCTGCCTCGGACTACATCTCATAGTGTAGTGTTATCACCACGTCTTACGACACCACCCATGCGCAGAACACGCAACCGACGAAATAATACCTTAAACGTTAGTCCGTGTTCGAATCCGTATTTGTCCAACATGCTAAATAGTCACCGAACGAGGTCGTGGCTTTTACTGATGCTTATCGGGCGTCAAATATTGACTCACAACTGTCAACTTTCTATTGGCATTATGAACTTTTTAAAGGATAATTCATAGAAACCATAACAATAATTGTCAGACGTGCTCAAGACGGAACTCATAGCAGAAACAAGCCACGGCGCGGATGCTTGAAGTGGCTCCGTCGAGGGAGACTTCATTATTTCCCGGTGTCTCAGGTTGCTAAAAGTGTGAGCTGTCAACTGTCAGACTCAGGGAGAGTTCCTTGTAAATTGGCTCTCACTTAAAGTGCTTAATAATAATCTTTACTAAACTAATACCGCTCCAAATTACGTGTTTAATAGGTCTTTTATGTTAAATAGACGTGTCAAAATTGACCCATTCATAAACTAGTCTAGCTGATAAAATGTGGAGAAAGGTTGTGCTGTGTGAGAACGTCTAACAAGGTATCAAAATACATAGGCCTATCTTCCATACTGCTCTTGACATGCCGCAATTCTATTTATTCTGACTGGCTCTTTATATACCTACACCGGTACCTGGATATCAAATCACCCCTCGGTTGCATTGGCTGCATGCAGACACTACTGGTTTTACAACTATTAGCAGCTGTAGTGTTAACATAACGCCGAGGAGACGCCGGACACAATGATCAGAATGTTTGGTGTTATCAGACACGCCTACGTCTTTGAGGAGCCATTGGTCTAACTATCTGAGTCGAAGAATCCCACACCCGGCTTGATCTTTTCAAGGAAGGGAAATACGACTGTTTGGACTCGTGAAGCTGGTCTAGGGCGCTGGGTATAAAGCTATCAGTTAGCTGACTTTTCTGTGGTAGAGGACAGCATTATGACAAATTATTAACGTCAGTGGTCATCAAGTTGGTCGTCATAGGTTCTTTTATAAGACGTTGGAAGACTTTTGTTTTCGACATTTTTTTATGAATACATTGCCTCTTCAAATTTCTGGACGCGCACTAATTTGATTCGTAATCTCATAAGCACCCCATACCACACACACACACACGCACGCGCACACACGCACGCACGCACACACGCACACACCAGCTCATCCACTGGCCATTATAACGGTGTCCAATGCATCCCGCTTCCGTAGTCCAATCAGTGAAGTTGTCACTAAAAAGAACAACACGACCAGAGGACCTGACTTCAGGTCAGAATCAGGCCTTTATCTGTGTTTACCTTGGCGTCCACGACAATTAACCCCTGACCTCACACAAACCTGACCAGAGGTAGTTATAGCCGCTGACCTTTGTACACGGACTTCTTGGTTCGGGTCAAGAAATACAGACGCCGATACATGTAGCAATTTATACCAGCAAATTCGACAGTTAACCGTAACCCTGCTGGGGTCATGCTCACCCGGAGATGCCATATAGAGCAGGAATTGATTAATCCAGCAGGAAAATGGTTAAAGGTGGCTTGATACAAGACTAGTTGGGTGGGTTTTGTTTTGTTGTTGTTTTTAACATTTTTTGGACATAAAATCAATACAATGAGATAAATTCAATACTAGTATACTTACAATTGTCTTATTGCGATACGATAACGCTTAAACACTATTAATGCTGGTACTTCCGGTGATAAATAAATATTATGTTATTCATTAATAAACTCGTTATCCTATAACTGTGTGCAGTCGTACTGCATATTACACGCACGGCCAGACACTGGTGACTAAACGTGTATACGGCAGTGACTGTGTTAAGATAATTAAAGACCTGATTATGGTACAAATGAGGGAGATGTAGATGGTCGTATAATATGATTTCTGACTTTCTTCATGTCTTCGTATATATTATGTTATCAAGGGATGCACCTTTGTGTGAGCGGGTTGATCTTGCGTGTGAAGTCTGTCTCGGGGTCTCTCCGTCTTTTCAAGTGTCACCTCTCAGAAATAATTGGAGAGCAAACAGTGTATTCCGAAGGGGATACGCGCACACATTTGGCCGGTATTTGACTGGGTCACACACCTACACAATGACCACAGTTAACTCAAAACAGCGTTAAATGTTCATCTATACAACTTACTCCTGAATAGTCTCGGTTAAGCACACCCCATTTCATGCACTCGAAGGTGTGACAATGATTGACGGCTGTCTATCAACACTTGACTTTACAATGCACGTGTTGGTTAAACACAAATGGTTTTCGTACCAGAGTCGTTAAAATAAACTAACTAGTGTAAACCAATGTAAACATTGTCACTTGTAGTTAATATTACCTCAAATTAATTAATTAAGTTGAAATGAAATGAAAATTAATTAGTTCACATATCTTCAATCTGGGAAACCGATATTCTCTTATGTCAATTTCTTATTTTAATATTAAATATATAGTATTTAATATGTGCTACTTTTCATAAGTCTTCCAATATATGTCCTAACTGAAAACGGCACTATTTTTGTTGATAGTTGTAATTATGAAAGGCGTCTGAAATTCACGATCCTGAATTCTAATGATGCCATGAAAAGTATTGCATTTAAATATCTGATAATTTTGTTGTCATATGTTCAGTGAGTTGATGCTTAAAAATGAAGCATTCAAAGACTAAACTGTTGAGGAACTTCGTCTTACCGTTGTTTACTACATTTACGCCGGTATAGAGTGCGTTGGGCTTAATTTTCTATTTTTATTGGTTTCAGGTGTGGTTCCAGAACCGGCGCGCAAAGTGGAGAAAGAAGGAGAAGGTTGGCACCCAGGCCCATCCCTACTCTCCATACACCGGCACCATCAGCATGGCGTCCCGTGGTATCCTGCCCCCGCAGCCCGCCCATCCACACCAGTCGTACCCCGACCTCCTCCTCAAATCATACGAGAACCAATTGCTCAGCAGATACAGCCTCCCCACGTCTCTTTCGTCCGTCACCCAGCCTCTGTACAGTCCCGTGACCTTCGGACTCGCTTCCGGGGTAGGCGCTTCCGGTTTAGGACTGCGCGCGCTCACGCCGCTGTCGGTTCCTGTTCCTCCGCCGGGAACATTTCAGCACCTTCTGGCAAGCATGACGTCGTCGGCTGCAAAAGCCCGGGAATTCTTTGACATTAATTCCCCTGTGCCTGGTCTCTCTTCCCCGACGTCAGGAGTTGTGGACTCCGAGCGCAGGTCTTCGAGCATCGCCGCTCTTAGATTGAAGGCGCGCGAGCATGAAATGAGACTCGGAATCAACGGCTGTGGGAACATCGTCTACTGACTAGGCCCATCACAACCGGGACCACCATAGTACTAACTCTACAACTAAGTCGCAGGGAAACAAGACCTCGAACTTCTGTATGGTCCTGGTTTGGCGACAATTATTGCTCGGGAAGAACTGCAAGATGCGGTTCAGTAACGCCACGACGATGTGAAAGTTCCAAGGCTGGTGAGAATCGTTCACTGTTCTGACGAAGGAAGAATATGGACGTTGAAGAAATGAGTGCTGCCTTGACAAGAGAAACGAGGCTCTGCTCTTTCCGACCATTTGTGTTCCTCCGCAATACACCTATCAGTGGCGTTGGCGTCACTCACAACCAATTAAGACACGGACTTGGAGACATGGTCGATGTCGGTCGCTTTGCGAATCTCTAGACTCTCAGTTGGAAACCTCAGCTAGGAACTGGACAAACATATACAAGTTTGGGATCTGGAGAAAACATCTCTGAATCATTTGAGTCGGGATGTGAGACTAACATATGTGGAATGCTCATCTATTGGTTTTTGTCATGACGGAGATGTATCTATAGAATTCATGAATCCAATTGGTCATCTACTCCGTAACCAGTTGAATATAACCAATGGTTTATGTCACGATAGTTGCGTCACTACAGAGCAGTGTATTCGACGTCGTTACATGGTTACGACAAAAAATATCTGCAGAAATCCGGGTTACATATGTTTTTGAATAGACATTCGGTAGAATAATACCGACTATTGAAAATTAATTAATTTATGTCATTTCACATAAAATACACTTGACCATTTTTGTAACTCTGTCAATGTATTGTAAACAGATTAACCCCAATATTATTATTTCATAGTACCTACATAGTTGATCGAAAATTGATGGTCAATTTAAAATTAAATCTTGCTTTGTCAAACAAATATTCGATCAGAAACTATATGATAATAGAAGGTTTGACTGAAGTCAAAGGGACAGATACTCAAAGTAGGAGGTACCGTTAGATCTTGTTACCGCAGACCACAAGTGTCTGTCACGAATATTGATTATAATATTACGAGGGTATCCAATATTCGTGACAGGCACATGTCAGCAGACTAGCGTAAACAAACCAATTCTGAATTTAATTGGATTGAAACAACCTTTTGTGTGTTTGTTATATATACAGACAGTGAGCTGAAATAGATTTGTCTTTATTAACATCACGAGAGCTATAAACGATGTTGTTAATATGAATATACATTGTCTATCAGCGATGAATTGTTGTTGCTGTTATGTATTACATAACATCTGATATGTTGGTGCACTGAGTAAATTCCCAATATGTTGAAGAAATATTCAAGTTGTTATTTGTATAGTCGAGTGCAATATGTTTTTAATATCGTAACATGTTAATGGTTTATTATTTTTTAATTTACTATATTATATACAACGCTTTACCTGCTTGGTTCACCTATCTAGAGAAGGAAACAAAATGTGTTTTTCGTTTTCGAGTTTTGCAATGGTATCCATTAATATAAATGTTATTAAGCTTTTACGAACCGCAACATTACCAATAACAGAGCACCATCCAAAGATCAGTGCTATACACTTCCATATATAACACATCAGTGTCCGTTGTGACTCGCAAAAGGGGCAGGTGGTAGCGCAGTGGTAGAACGTTGGACTTCGGAGCCAAATGTTCCAGGTTCAAATCCCGCCCCGGGGGTCCGGCATCAATGTTCGCGAAAGTTACCTTTCTGACGCGATATTGATAGGATGCAGTCTGTAGAGTGGCAATACAGTTATCATCCTTGGTCTTGTCAGTACCAGCCGGTGCTCGCTGGTTTACTGCAAGATTCAGCTCTACGGATGTTGCGGGTTTCCTCCTGCTCTAAACTGACAAGTCGTGATATATAAGTGAAAGAATCTTGAAAGCGACTCTAAACCCCAATTTTAAAAAAAAAAGAAAAAAAAAAGTGACTCGCAAATGAAATGGTGCCAGACATCAATTTACTCGCATTGTAATAATACGTATATTTAAACATGGGGACATTTATATTGTAAGCTGATTTACTTTGATGGTGTTACTGAGCAGGGATCGGGGTGGGGGGGGGGGGGTAGGGGTAATGTGTAGACAGTTCCTCGATTCTCAGAGGATAAGTATATATTGTTATTGTCCAGTTTTGTCTTCATGTACTGTTTTATTTATGACCAACAAGTTCTGATTGTCTGAAACTAAAAGTGCCAGTGTGTGCGACGTACGTGTGTGTGAGCGCGCGTGTGTGCAAATGAGTTCTACGTGCCAAGAGAAAATAAAATCTGTTACATGTATGTTTTAATTCTGTTGTTAACATTAGCTGCAATAGTAATGTGAATACGTCATACATGCCATTGTATATAGAATCCACATGCATGTATATACTATTTGAATTCATCGACGTATACCACTAGAAATTACATACACCATTAGAATTCACATAATACCACTAGAAATTACATACACCATTAGAATTCACATAATACCACTAGAAGTTACATACACCATTAGAATTCACATAATACCACTAGAAGTTACACACACCATTGGAATTCACATAATACCACTAGAATTACATACACCATTAGATTCAAATAATACCACTAGATATTACATATACCATTAGAATTCACATAATACCACTAGAAATCATGTAAACTACTAGAATTCACATAAACCATTAGAATTCACATATACAACTTGAGTTTCCGGATCTACTGGAGGAAATAAAGAGTATTCATTCATTCATTCATTATACCACTAGAATTCACATATATCACTCGAAATACCACTAGAATCAACATATTGTACTACTAGAATTAACACACGCGGAGATGAGATTATTATGAAGGACGACATTGCAGACGATAATGTCCACACATATATTGTTACATCATGTTGATACTCAATGAAGACAGATTGAACTTCATGTCATTTACTATCATCAGATTTATGATACTTTAAAACCCTTATATTACACGCAGACATATGACGCGTTATATCAGCCATTTTGCGCGGAATTAGAGTCTGCGCGAATATTGAAGCCTTGACTGAAGCGTGACGGGTTTTTTAAAAGTATACTAACAGAATCGTGACGCTTCAGAATTACATGTATATTAGAATCGATTCTGTAGTTTACTAGACTAATTGCTGAAGTATGGAGAAAACGACACGCTTTTGAAATACATAGAGAATACTAAACGAGCTTCCGTGTGAAACCATGTTTGTGAAACGAGTGAATGTTTAGGTGTCTGATCACTCGCTTTCGCTCGTCAGATACCAAAACTATTCACGAGTTTCATAACAATTATATCACATTGAAGCAAGTTTAGTATTTTATTTATTACACTACCAACCCTGACATGAAAATAACTTGATTACAGTGTGTTTACAATCAGTTTAGACTACATAGGACATACTCATAAATACATACACAATCATGAGTACAAACGCTCGACCGCTTGACAACCTTTTCAAGCGTATTTACAAACAAATATTCCCTTGGATTCAAAAGAAATACGACTTTAAAATAATCAATGAATAGCGAAGTCAAACTTGTTTTAATAAGAATAAAATGTGCTAGTGTTTATAAAGTCATTCCAAACTTGATCATATAACATGACGACGTGCGATTTTGATATCTTGGTAAGGTCGACGTCATCTGTTAGTTCACATGACGTCACTTATGATGTTATTTTATTGTGACCACGTAACTATTCACAAAAGGTCAAAGTAGTACCACCACACACACATTTATGATGTGGCATTTTTCTTCTTTAATGACATTTGGTGATAAATAGAATCTCACCCTCGTGTCTTGGGATATCAAATATATCAATGAAAGTTATTATATATATATATATATATATATATAATATCGACAAGTACGACTGAATTGTACCCATGGTACCGCTTCTGAAGTATACTACTTTAGGTAGAAACACTAGTAAGCGACTGATATTTGGATGCAGCATAGATAGGCTAAACCAGCGTCTATAACGTTTTAAAGGTTTCCTCTAAATAGCCACCAGTAAACTATTATATTACTTATTTCGTTGTTGGGAATGTTGCTTTAATTGTGCTTTTGGACCTATCATCGGCATTTGACAAAGTTGTGCTGTGTTGGTTTGAATCATATCTCAAAGGACGCTGTCAGTCATTCATTGTACGAGGCACTCAATCTGAAACGGCCAAGCTAATTTGTGGTGTGCCTCAGGGATCGGTCCTAGGACCAATACTGTTTACTTGGAACTCAAATCGGGGTTCACAAAATAGCTCACCATTTCAATGCTGACGATACACAATTGTCAAACTATTTCTCTCCTGACACGGATTCACAAGAAGCTGCTATGACAAGTATGGAGGGATGTACTAGCGACATTGGCTTATGGATGATGCACAGCAAATTGAAACTCAATCATGATAAAACTGAGGTTATTCTTTTTGGACCATCATCTAGACTCGCAAAATTGCCTCCCACAAACATTAACATAGGACAAGCCAATATTCCTATTTCATCCACCACAATCTTGGGCTCATCCTACAGTCTGATCTCAGTGTGGAAAAGCATGTCTTTGATATCTGCAAGCGATGCTACTTCCACTTTTTATAGTACTAGCTCACTTGGAGGTATATCATGCCGCAGATAGAACATGAATACACAGTATACTGACTCCGAGCCGACCAGTCCTTGCATTACCCATTTAATGGTGAGCGCCTATCAGGGGAACAACATGTACGATATGTTTACGTCTTTTGCTATGACGCGACCGGGGATCGAACCCGCACAGTTGGTGCTCTATAAATGTTCTTCTTATTATTATTATTATTTATTACTACGGTGGGGAGAGGCTGAATTCGCTAAAATCATGGACAAGTGTACTGGCATCAGAAGGTTCCAGTGAATGTGTCTGTTTTAATGAGTGACCCACTCTGCTCTGCTGATGAAGATCATTAGCCAACACTGAACTTGTACTGTTGAATACGGTAGTACTGTATAAATGATATTTCTACACGTATTGTATATGTCCTTTAGTGCAATTTTGATACGTTGGAATTTAATTGTTAAAGTACGATAACTCAACTCCCCCGCTGTCCGCGCGTTTCTTAGAAAAAAACCCATGTCCATCCTATTAGTGACTTGCGTCATATTTCTAACGTAAATGCCACAAATTATGCACATGCTACGTAGTGTATGATTGCATTTCACGTGAAGCTATGCAACAAGAATGGGGCGGGTGGTAGCGCAGTGGTAGAACAGTTGGACTTCGGAGCCAAAGGTTCCAAGTTCAAATCCCGCCCCGGGGGC
>JAUTBT010000047.1:0-11516 GCA_032361225.1 Lepetodrilus schrolli | reverse complement strand
ACCAGCCGGTGCTCGCAGGTTTACTGCAACATTCAGCGCTATGGATGTTGCGGGTTTATTCCTGCCCTAAACTGACAAGTCGTGAAAGAATCTTGAAAGCGACTTAAAACCTCAATCCCCCAAAAAAATTGTAGAAACAAATTTGAGTTTGAAATTTTGCTCAGCTGAGATTTCTACCAATTTTCAAATTTCAAATTTGTTTCGAGAAATAGGTACCTGGTCAGCTACGTTTATGCATTTTGTTGTCGATCCAGATGTTATATTTCTGTATTGGTCTGTATTATCTTATCGATAAACATTGCATCAGCATTACCGTGAGCAAACAGTGTTTTGCCCGAATTCACATGATACTCACTGGAGCTCAAGCCCGGTGATCTGATAGGATTATTTTATTGTGAAAACATGTTTCCACTTCCTCTTCCGGTTATGTATTATGCGACGGAAGTGTTATATTGTCCATAGAGACTGAGACCAGTCAGATGTACACAACTCGTGACAGGGATTTCCGCCACATACTCTCCCTGGCTTATGCTTAGACAAAACATATTCTCCATCCAGCAACCATTTCATGAGTCATATACTACATAACTTAAGAACCCAGCCCAGCCAGTGCTAAGAGAATCCTTGAGGAATATTGAATGAAACAAACTGTGAAGCGCACAGACGCCACATAGTTGAACTGAACCCCAATATAATGAATCATCTCTATGGATGAATAAATCAATTATATCATGTAGGCATATCCATTGAAATAGAGGGGACAAATTGTTATACGAAGACTGTGAAGTACAGTCCCAATGACACGTGTTGGTAGATGAAGAGAAACAGCGCCTCCACTGCTGTTACCACTAACGTTGGATCTCGTTTTACATCCGACAAAACATCTTCTACTGGCTGACTGTTACGGCGTTGGTGGAACCCGCCTGATCGTGTCTCGTAATGCATGCCATGGTTTCTCTAATGCAGCATACACACGTCTAGTTATCAGATCTTGTGGTAAAAGCGCAGACTAAGTGGACAGTAAACAAATACAAACTGCTGCTAATTGAACATGTACTTTCTAGATATTGTTTAATAGCTGCACAAGAAACACTCACGCAATGTCCATTATCCAATTGCAAACACTACTTGTTAGCAATTACCAGTGAAACTACCCTAGAGCGGCCTCTTCAACTTGGGGGGTACCGTCGATCTGTACAAACGCCTATTGACGAGAATGATCGTGACGGTAAAGAATGTTGTTAGTTACATTAATATTGCCATGTTCTAGCTGGGACAATTGTCTGCTATGAATACATAAATAGTGCAATGCTTCTGCTTCCCATCTTCCAGCCTAGTGATGCGAACACTCCAGTTAATATGTTGGCACTTCTATGCATCTGCAAACGACTTTTGGTATAATGTTATCAAAGACATGTAGTACTTCTAGATATTACTACAAATACTTGTGGACGTCTTTCCATCCAGCGTCCTAATTATCACATTATTGTCATCAATCACGTCATCACGTTTTCATTTGTCTTTGAGAAATTCGCCGACGTCATTATGACTATCTTCAGTCTTTTGTAGTTCTTTGTAGTTCGCAGAGGCGCCATGACAGTTTTGAACATTTCAAAACAGTTTTGAACAGTCATGGCTCCAACACGAATACATGTTGGCGAATTTCGCCACGAATGCCTAATCTTTGTAGTTCGCTATCACAAATCGTGACAGTGTGACTGGGGCTTTAACAGTGTGTATTAGTAGGCTACTGTAACTGGACGATGTAATCATTTAGTAGTAATTTGCAAATCATGATCATACCATTGGTAATTCTTTTCGAAACTCGAATTCTGTGTTGTTTCTCCAAGAGAAAATGGTTGTGCGCGTATCTATTGTACAGTACGCAGTAAGTATATAAATATTATACTATCAGGTATACTTAAGAATATTTAAGAGCACGGTACTGGAGTCATTCCAATAACACGGATGGACATTTGCCATCAGCATGTCGTCCTCTTAGGATGCTATGGTGACTTCGGTGTCAAGGTCGCTTGAACTCACAATACACAATCCTGAACCGATCACATTGTAATCACCATTGTCCATATAGGCGTGAACCGACTCAACGATCGTCATATATGATTGATTGTGGCATTGCCAGATTGTAGAGCTACGGTTATAAGTTAATTTTAAAGTGGTTTCCATCAGCCTATGCATGCACTCTGTGTCAATGCAATATTCGTGTTTGGTTATGATTTTGTATTTTCATCTAAATATTGGATATATGGCCCCGTACCTACAGTCTAGTCACTATGCGTCAACAGATAATTCGATTTGTGTACCATATGAATAGTTACACCTGCGTCTGAACACGTTGACCTCGGAGCCACTGGCCAGGATCGCTGTCACCGGCGTTGATACATATACGTAATCCCACTGACCGCAGGGTCACGCCCCTTACCGTAACACCACTGGGGGATACAGCGATGACGGAATGGCAGTCGTTCTGTCTCCGAATCTTTTAATAACAAACTTACAATTGCATTGCTCAGATAAGTAATACATTAACATATAGAACCTCGTGAAATATTGATATCTGTCCGAGACTGAGAGGTGAGTTCCACGCTGACGTTCACAATTGAGATCGCTATTGACACAAGCCATATTGGCAATCCCTTACACTGTCAGTTACAAACATTAATGCCAATCACAGACGACGTCCTATCTAGTTAAAGTGATATATTTTTGAGGTAGGAACTTATCTTAGCAGTCGCGAATACAATTCGATCCATAATACATTGTGTCTAGTCTTCCTCAATGACGAGCCGATCTGGATGAACGAGTATACCAGTCTAGTTCATTCACTGTTGCGCCGTCTGAGGTCTTATCAAGTTGCTTACGTGCAAACCTAATTTGTTATAATACTAAACGTCACAAAGATTTATGTCCGAAAATATCGCAAATTAGAATTGCGATGCTGACATATTCGATTTGTGGCCTACCGTAATAACATTGAGATGATTGCCTATGTATATCAAAGCACGTTAACATATCTTAAACCAGTATGTCCTACACTGACTTCTGCAAGAAGACTAAACTAAACGACCGACAGGAAGTGGATCTCTTCCTACGTTCACGGAACCATATATAAACGCTCAATGTGTTGCATCATTGTGTAGTGAAACATCCAATTGAACAGACACACGTTGACATACAAACAGGCTCATTTTCGAAGCTAAATGGTCTCTATATTATATAGAATGATGTTTCAAATAGCTCGCCGTTCATATATAGAAAATCTCACCCAAGTTTCTTGGAATATCAAATATATCAACACGAGTCGTGAAAGTTAGTAAATCCGAGGCTTAGCCGAGGATTTAATAACATGTATCTACGAGTGTTGATATATTTGATATTCCAAGACACGAGGGTGAGATTATATTTATCACCAAATATCATTTTAAAGTCATTAAAGAAGAAAGATGCCACATCATAAAGATTTTACTGTGAAGTCAAATCTTTAGGCGGCTGTGCATTTCATGGTAATGATATGACATCACAATTGTAGCGATGACATCACAATGGTTGAACAATCAAATACTTGCGTCAAGTAAACAGCTGATCTAGTGAAATTTTTTTGTCCACAGTAGATAACATATGCAAATGAGTAATTCATAACCAATCAGTGATTTCGAAAAGCATTATCACCTGTAAAATTACATTGTTGTCCTACTGACGTTATCTCCTGTGGGAGCCAGTATTTGGTGATAAAAATATGTTTACAGAACAACAATAAAACTAGCACCAAAATAGTCTAATCGCAAAGCCATCCAAATTTGTTCTTGTTTCTCATCTTCTACTGTTCAATTTCATATCATTCTACATAGCAAAGCCAACCAAATACACAGTACAATATTATCCTTTTGGATTCCTAATTTTCAACTTCTGGGATACCAGCTGTTTCCCTCTTAACCCTCTCCATGCTGAATGCAACTGGAGATGCCCTAAAGAGCAGTGCCTGTGCCTAATCCAGCACGGAGAGGGTTCAATGAAACATGAAGATGAGAAAAATATCTAAAAATACCAGTGGCCTAGAGCAACATCTATAAATAGTACTATACAATGTACTATGTCTTCGTTATGAGTATTACTTAAGCCAGTAGCAGACTATGAAATGAGTGCTGCGAGCTTTCACGACTGCGAGATATTTTATGTCTCAGAGCTCCTAAACTACTGCGCGCTAGTGTGCTACAGACCATGCAGCCACCAGAACTATGCAGTGTATTACTTACGAGTTACTCCCCTTTGTGGTCTTGGAGGCTGCCATTTGAACCAGAGAAGGAATTTGATTGGATGAGCACCAATATATCTCGCAGAAATACCAAATCGACTGTGCGGTGTGTAGCAGACTACTGCGACAGACCGCGCAGTTGTAAACCGTGTTGCGGAATAAAATCGTCACATAGCTGCCGAGATGCCATAGCAGATTACGATTTTAACTCACTGAGATGGTGTGCAGAGCTGGTTCGCCAAGAATTATTCATAGTCTGCTACCAGCTTTATATTGTAGATCTATATTAAGTCAAATGCAAGCATTATTAATTTAATCAAAATTAATAGTATAAAAACACGAGAACGTAAAAACATACTTATCAACAATACCAAAGTCAGGTTAGTAAGGCCATAGGCCATGGTTATTTGATTCCCTGGTTTACGGAAATTTCGGTGATAAATTTGATAATATAATTTGATATTTCGGCTAGTCGGTTGGGTCCAATATAAAAATAATAATAGGAGATTATGAATGGTCGGTTGACAGAAAATAAATATAATTGGTCAATACTTGTTATAAATACCAGTGCATATAAATTGTTCAGATTTGAATGCACAATTATTTTCAAATCACTACTTGTCAATACCAGTAATCAAATTGGCTTCAAAACCATTGTCTGTCGGCCTTTGTTCGTGTCCACTTATGGTTAACTAACAAGACTTGTTCATTCACCATTTATTACTATAATTTTCTAAAAACTAGTACTGTCGGAGGGAATATAATAAAAATAATTACTTTTATTTTCCAAAATGGAAAAAATCGGGTTGGCGGATCCATAAACCAGGGAATCAAATAACTATGGCCTAATTGGTTTAATGAACCAACAAGTTAAACCGTTGGACTCTATTCTAAGCACTCTTACTATGACTAATTCATTCAATAGTATAATCATACTACTATCATACTGTACATAACAAACAGTCATTCAAAATCTACCATGCTAATTTTGTCTTGCATATTTAATAGTAGTAAAACTGCTTGTATATATAAATATTCATTGCCAAATATTCTTGATCTTCTCGTATTTGTGCTGTTTCTTGGATCGCATCTCTTCCTTCAACTCGAATAGCTGAAAAATTTAAGAAAAGCCGAGAAAATTGGACCGCCAGTCAAAAATTCACACAGGATCATAGCAATATCATCCTACCACAATAAATGCTTATTCTTCCAGGATCGTAGTAGGACACCTGTACATCGGGTGTCATGAAAATTTCCTGTGCCAAATATATCAATATTGATGTCTGAAACGTGGGTGTCCTGCACAGGAGGCCTCCAGGACACCCAATGCACAGGTGTCCAACTATGGTCCTGGAGACATCAGTGAAAGGACCTTCAACAATTTGTTGCTGCTAACCGTCTCCATATTGGAGATTCCCAAAACAGCAGTGCTTGTGGGGAAAACCAGCAGGGAAAGAGTAAAACAGTCACTTCCCAATTCAATGTTTATATACAGCTGCCTAATTATCAATCTACTACATCAAATCATAGCATCATCTTATCAAACCACAGCAATGGCACCCAACCATATCAAACTATGATATTGTAACAATCCCCTACCACATCAAATCCCCAACATTCACCTACCGCATCAAATCCCCAACATCCACCTACCACATTAAATTCCCAACATCCACCTACCACATCAAATTCCCAACATCCACCTACTACATAAAATTCACATCAAATTCCCAACATTCACCGCATCAAATCCCCAATATCCACCTACCACATTAAATTCCCAACATTCACCTCCCACATTAAATCCCCAACATTCACCTACCACATTAAATTCCCAACATTCACCTCCCACATTAAATCCCCAACATTCACCTACCACATCAAATTCCCAACATTCACCTACCACATCAAATTCCCAACATTCACCTACCACATCAAATCCCCAACATTCACCTACCACATCAAATCCCCAACATTCACCTACCGCATCAAATCCCCAACATCCAGCTACCACATCAAATCCCCAGCATCCACTAACACATTACATCCCCAACATCCACCTACCACATTAAATCCCCAACATTCACCTACCGCATCAAATCCCCAACATCCAGCTACCACATTAAATTCCCAACATCCACCTACCACATCAAATTCACATCAAATTCCCAACATCCACCTACCACATTAAATTCCCAACATCCACCTACCACATCAAATTCACATCAAATTCCCAACATCCACCTACAGCATTAAATTCCCAACATCCACCTACCACATCAAATTCACATCAAATTCCCAACATTCACCTACCGCTTCCAATCCCCAACATTCACCTACCACATCAAATTCCCAACATTCACCTACCACATCAAATCCCCTACCAGGGATGAAAATTGGAAATTGGGTTTTCAGTTGAAACAGCTTGGATCTAGCTATGGCCATGTTTACAAGATCGATTCTGAAACCTCAAAATCTGCCGATTCGCAGAACATTCTCATCCCTGTACACCTTCTCCCTGCTGGATTAGACACATGGCATTTCCAGTTGCCTCCAGCATGGAGGAGTTATAAACTAAGCCCCATACCACATTAAAATAATAAATAATAATGGTATTGGCTACCTTTAAAGTGCATTATTCCAAACGTTTGACAGCATGCTAAAAGTGCTACAATATATACAGATTAAAAATCAGATAAAACCAATCATTGAGGCTTTAAGAAAGAAACAGTTTAGAAATAACAGATATTGAAGAGATGAGTTTTAAGTTTTGACTTCAAGATGTCTATGAGTTTGACATGTTTAGGACGAGTATTCCACAATGTAGTAGCAGCATTAATAAATATATATCTCTACCTTCACTGATATTTTTCCAGGAACTTAAGATGAAAGACACGGAACTCCTTCAATACGTTCTTGATCTCTTCAAGAGGTGGGAGGATGGTCGTGCGGAAGTGGTAGGTTCCGTCCTTCTCTCCAAACCCGCTTCCAGGAACCGTGCAGATTCCAGTCTCCTCCAGCAGCTGGAAGCAGTAGAAGGCATCTGGGGTCTGATTGTGTTTCCTGGCTTCTTCCACGGCCTTGGGTGGCAGGAAGATCTGAGGGAACGCATACATGGCGCCCTGGACTTCATTTACCTTAATGCCCTTGATAGAGTTGAATGTGTCGGTCACCAGGTGTGCCTTTTCGTGGAGACCTTTGAGAACCGCCATCTTTTCCTCCATGAACTTCTTGTACGACGGTGCACCTTCCTTGGGCGGGTTGGCAACGACGTCCATAACGATTTGTCCGGAGATGGGCGGGCACAGTTTTGCGGAGATGCTCTTCAGGAGCTGTTTCCTGACATCCTGGTTGAGGTTGATGACTTCGGCGTATCCGCCCCGATACCCGCATTCACCCATGAATCCTTTCGAAGCAGACATAAAAGATGCAAGCTCCATGGTGTTATACGGTGCACCCATTTCCATCATGACTTTCTTGAAGGAGAAAAACTCCGAGCCTTTTGCGTAGATATTGTGCTGGTACACCTCGTCAGCCAGGATGAACAATTTTTCTTCCTTGGCGAATTTGATAACCAATTGGATGTTTTCTTTTGAGAGAACCTGCCCAGTCGGGTTTCCTGGGTTGATCACGACGATGGCTCGAGGTTTGCAATGTGGTTTAGCCTCGCTGATGGCACGTTTGAGCTCGGAGAAATCCAGTCCCCAGTGGTTTTCTTCGTTTAGGTAATATCTGACTGGATGAGCATTGAATTCGGAGATTGCGGCCGAATACAGAGGGTATTGAGGGACAGGAATCATGAATCCTGCCTTGTCAGTTCCATCTTTTCCAGTTAGCAGGAGTGTCATGACAGTCTTTATTCCATCGCTAGCCCCCGTGGATAGCATGATGTCATCGGGGCTGGACGGGACACCGTCTCTCTTCGAAATATAGTCTGCGATGTCTTGTCGTATCACAGCAATGCCGGAACTATCGCTGTACGACCCTATACTGGCGCCGCGACAACCTTCCAAAATTCGACTGGCCTGATCTTTTGCATCTTGTGGGAAATCGTTGCTCTTCAGTAGATCTGGGTACGTACACAGCGCAATCACTTGTCTGATGAAAGTGATCGGAACTTGACCGGTTGCGTGGCAGTCCCCGATGTTGGCCTTGACAACTTTCTTGAAAGGTTTCTTTACACCGCTTTTTAATTCTTTTTCGATCTCGTTAGCGCGATTAACAATGGGGCCTCTGACAGCGTACTCCATGTGTAGGACATTAGGATTCAATGAGTCCAAAGTCAGCACTTTGTCCTGGGAACTCATATTGACTGGACCTGAAAACAAATTGGCTCAATTTTTTATTTGCATTTTCTAGTCACGTTACACTGATTATGATAATTACCTTGTACAGGCTGAACAAAGAAAACTGACGTTAAAGAGAACCTGTAGAATTTTAGATAATGTTAGTCACTGAAAATGCAAGTTTTCCATCAGTTGACACAGATCTAGTTTCATATAAAATAGAACCTGCAATGGACCAACATTATAATGAGTGAGAGAATTATTGTTTTACATCACAGTGGGAATCTCTCACCCATACGTGACAAACCTTTTAAACAAGACTGAAGACATATCCCTGACAATATTTTATTTTTTTTATTAATTGCAAAATTGAACATGAATTTTCATAAAAATAAATTTACAAATTACCATTGTCCTAGGACATGTTAGATATTGAAAATAAAGAGGCTTAGAAATGTGCACAGTTGTTCATGTAGCCTATTTTGTAAACAATCTGATAAACATGCAGCCATCAGCAACAGTTGTCACTGTGATGTGTGCTAGTTCAGAAGGTTCAAGGACTTTGAAGCCCTGTACCACTACTTAAGCAAGTTCAACTGATCAGTCAGTATGTTTGCATATATAAATATAGTGACGTCATGTGAACTGACAGATGACGTCGACCATACCTAGACATCAAAATCACATGTTGTCAAGTTACATGATCAAGTTTGGCCTTTGTATTCATAATATTGTATTTATTGATGGGGATGTCCTATTATATGTAGTCTAAACTGATGGTAAACACATTGTAAACAAGTTATTTTCATGTCAGAGTTGGTGGTGGAATAAATAAAATACTAACCTTGCTTCCGTGTGATACCATTTTTATGAAACTCGTGAATAGTTTTGTTATCTGACGTGCGACAACATTCACTCGTTTTATACAAAAAATGGTATCACACGGAAGCTGGTTTAGTATTCTCAGAGAATTTCTCTATTTATTTAGGTTCAGTTTCACCCTCCTACCAGAATAGATCTGACATTGACATTAAGTAAAGCATTGTTACCTCAACATGTCAATGCAAGTAGAATGAGGACTATCATAAATACATGTGTTATCAGCTGCTTACATAATGATACAGATGAACGCATAACGAGTCTGAGGATGGCATAAATCTAACTTAATCCAATTTACGATGTGATCATTCATATAAGCGGGATATCTATGTCATAACTCATTCTACACTCTTTTACAATAGTGCATGTATACTGCTATAATAACGCTAGCGCGACACTCGCCCTATATAATTACAATATGAATTTCATATCCGTACATGATATTTATTACACCAGTGCATTCATTCTGGACAATATAACAGCTCACAAATTACCATGGACTGCAAAGGTTGACTGATTTTTCAGATTCCCCCACCACTATCACATTACAAACGAAAATACAAACCGGTGTACACAGCGATAGCACTCAGATTTTGCCTTTCTTGTTGCGTCAGTGGACCAAGGGAGGATAACTCTCGCGTTAGGTCATCTAGCTGTCGACAAGGTCGAATGAGAAATGGGTCGTCTCGAGTCAAGCACGTAGTCATCCATACATGTATATCTATGCAGGGCATTCAATGTGACAATAATCCAGCAACATCAATACACATGGGTATATAGCATAGCCATTGAGGTACTAAAATAGGCAGTTTATGTCTAGACGCGTGTATCTTTTATTTATTTATTATTATTATTTATTTGTGTTACTATTATTATTATTATTATCATTATTTAATATTAGGCCTAATTATTATTATTACATTGCTGTCGTTATTGTTGTTATTGTTATTATTATTGTTATTGTTGTTGTTGCTAATATCAACATCATCATTGTACGTAATATAAATGACAATGTTGATCAAGATAATATAAATTCTGGGGTCGACATAAAGACACTTGAAGCAGGCCATTATTTTGTTTTAATAATTTCTTCTTTAAAAAAAAATGTTATTAAAGTTATTATTTTATAAATAGTTGGTGAGGTTAGATGTAGACTAGTAATAATAGTTTGAAAGGGGGGTGGGGGTGGGGGGGGGGGATACTAATAAAAAGAATAATACTTAACATAGGGAGAAATCGATGACATATAGTTAAGAAATTGTTTCATGTTATATCAAACTCCATCCATTCCATCTACTGTAATTATGTATCTATACAAATGTTCTTCTAGAATATGCAAATTAATCGAGTGTTCCTTCTATGTCAAATAGAAAAAGGTTCCGTGACGTGTATTACTAATACTGTTGTGTTCTGATCACAACATCGCAAAATCGTCGTCGCGTATGGGTGAAATATTCCCGCTGCGACGTAAAGCACAAATTCATCATCATCTGATCACAATGGTAGGATTCCCACAGCGACGTTAAACTCCATAATCACTCACAATGGTAGTTGTGACGTTGCGCAAATCTGCTTAACTGAGGATGCGGTTAATATACTGTAAATCACTGCCCGAATTACAAAATAAATGCGTGTGCACGTGTGTTAATGATGTAATGGGTTTCTTTTCTTATAGAGTATATACCAACGAAACAAAGTAGACTACCAATCCCAATTATGCCAAACAAGTAAAAACATGTATAACATTATTTATTCAAAAAGTAGTAGCTTCCATCTATATTAAGCGGTTCATTTAATGTATACTATTTTCATTCAAGTATGGGTCTAATCACACTGGAAACCATGAGTATAAGTACGCATATGGTCACCATATATGGTGTGCGTTTCGAGAACGGAGCCTAACAAATATGAAGTGTAGAGCGTGTGAATTGATATTTTACGACACTTGCTGCACTGTTTATTAAGAACGTATAATCATTTGGTTTAGTACACTTGTTTGGAGTAGAATATTGGTCCCCCACACCCCCTTGTGTGTCGTAAGAGGCGACAAAATGGGGCAACCCGTTTGCCGTGGGTTG
>JAUTBT010000046.1:0-11516 GCA_032361225.1 Lepetodrilus schrolli | reverse complement strand
TGTGTGTGAGAGAGAGAGAGAGAGAGAGAGAGAGAGAGAGAGAGAGAGAGATAGGTGGCCCAGAGAGGGAGGGATTTAGAGAGAGGAAGTAATCGTGAGAGAGCAACTTTCACCCTTTCTATAAACTCCTATAGTGCATTATTACGTACATGCATACCAATATTTTACTGAACTTTGCTGCCTATGCAATATAAATCTAGCTCATTGCAATATCTGGCATCAAGAATCCATCACGATTTATCTCCCTTTAAACGGTAATAGAATGTTCACACTTATTATGAACTACTTTATGCCTAATTAACACTTTTCACATAATTAGGCGAAGATAGCAGAGCCACACACATGTCATCTCCATGGAGACGAGCATTAAATTATTATGATGTATACAAGTCATATTGTAGCGTCACCTTATCCTCCAATTATAGCGTTCCTTTTTCGTACCACACATCACAAGTTGAAGCGCTGTGGGTACTTATAGCACATAGTAATTATGATATATAGTCAATACAATTCCGCCAGTGACCTTTGCCATTTTGCAGTCTACTAATTCATGAGTTCCTTGGAAAGTGATAAGTTGTATATTATTAGTATCTTGCTTGCTTGCTTGGTGTGTGTGTGTGTGTGTGTGTGTGTGTGTGTGTGCGTGTGCGTGCGTGCGTGCGTGCGTGCGTGCGTGCGTGCGTGCGTGTGTGTGTGTGTGTTTAAACAAATATTATAGCTAAATAACAATATGATATATGGGCTAAACATAGAAATATACATATACATGTAGTTTTAACTTGATTAAGTTTATTGATGATTAACAAAGACAGAGAGAGAGAGAGAGAGAGGGGGGGGGAGAGAGAGAGAGAGAGAGGAGAGTCAAAGAGAGAGAGGAGGGAGGATAGAGAGATAGAAAGAGAGAGGGGAGGAGAGGGAGATAAAGGGGTAAGGATAGAAGAGGAGAGAGTGTAAGCGAGTGTTATACATACTACACACACACACACCACACCACACACCACATACCACAGACACACACACGCACACACACCACACCACACACACACACACACCACACACACACACACCACACACGCACCACACCACACACACACCACACCACACACCCCACCACACACACTCACACACACACAACATACACACGCACACCACACACACACACCACATACACACACACACCACACACGCACACACCACACCACACACACACACCACATACCACACACACCACACCACACACACACAACACACACACAACACCACACACACACACACATACACACACATATCCCCATACTCTTGTTCACCGAGCAGTCGTCAAGTTGGAATATATTAACCACTAGGCGCACGTGGTGCTATTTGGATATTGCAATTGAGCGCTCTCCGTAATGCAGGGGAAGTCTGTTTCGTCATAGCCCAGAAATATTCGGCACCGCTATACACACGTATGTCCATCGACCAGCTCTTCTATATATAGATCGGACTCCATTAAATACTCAACAGTGTTTATCATTCTTGTGTGTACGATTCAGAGCCATCGTCCCGGTGCAGCTCTGCCAATGGCACAGTGAACATGCTGGTCACATCAAGCGAGAACGGTCGACGGAAAATGTGAGCTCTTTCTTGCAAAAAGCTACCGGATACTGCGGATTCCTTGCTACAAGGTTCGTGCATGACACCATTTCTTCCAAGTGAATGGCAGCACAATCGCGGCGCTGTACGGTCGAAAGGAGGGTGAAAATGGCGGTAGAAGCTATTGATTCTGTCGGAACAGTTGCGCCCTGTTTGCTTCTTAGACAGCAAGCCTTGAGTCTTGTTTGCATCCCAGAAATAGAGTGAATATCATCATCGTCAGGTCTTACCATTAATTATCATCGTCTTGTCGAACAACATCGCTTTGCTGAAATATCATTCTCAGCCAGATATACCATTTTTCGTGTAAACTTCACTTTCTATCGGTTTGTGTACTGATGATCGTGTATTTTGTCTTACATGCATTCCCAGGCTACTGGTCAATGATCTTGAAGAATGATTCATGTGTATTATTCTTTGACATTTACGTGAATAACCAACATGTATGACCTATATATAGTTGATCTCATGATATTAATGTCATATTATTTGGAATAGATCTAAATGCATATATTTGAGAGTTCTTTTCATTCATATTTCAAAGATAGAACCGTTCAAGGTCACTCTCGCGGTCAACAGCTACTAAAACGTTAATGAACGTATATTTCTATCAGTATTGAATGACTGATTGATACCAAGCAAATAACATGGGATGTGTAGCTACTAGAGTATACGCTAGATCATATAAAACACCAACAGAATCCCTCTGAGGTGTGTAAAAGCCGTTTACATTTCAGGAAGGACTATTATCATAGTCTTAATGAATGAACAGGGTCTAACAGGGTCACATTGGCTGATGAACCTGCTAACGCTTAATGTAAAGATGGGTAGTAGGTAAATATCGATATAAATACATTAGTTAATGTGTTAAATTGTCTTTCATATTTTACTATTTTATAAAGCATAGTGTATTACTTAGTGTATTAGCTATTAAAATGTGCAATTAAAATGCATAGTATGTTGGATCGAAATCTTTGAGGAATGATATATTTTATAAAATATATATTAACATTATTAATAGTTATTAATATTAACATGAAGATCATCGTTAGTATCGACGCAGTGGATAAGAACATGTTGAATATGCGAGTTAAAATTTAATTAATTTATTTTACGTATATTTATAAAGGTTTTACGTATCAAAGAGAGCAATATTTTGGATTAAATTGTTGTAAATTTAGGAATTATACATCATTCCGGTTGTAATTGTTTAATTAACTATTTACAAGTATACAGCTGGCTATTTATAATGCATAATTTATCATATCAAACGGCAAGCTCTACTAACAGCACTGACGGTATCTTACTACACACTTTGTAGTATTAGGTACAGCTGCCAGAGTATGATTACGCGGTTAAGATTCAAGTAGCGTTCTACAGTACAGACATAATATCTCGTTATTGAATTCGAGTGTGTGGTAACATTATTGATTAATTGATTACTTATAATTTAGAACCGAGTTAATGGATTAATGATAATTGAATATATCACTAAGTCAATCACACAATTCTCGACATTGATAACCGTAATATTTGTTCTATATTTATTTTTCAGTAGCGTAATGAAGAAAATGGACAAAGCCGTTGCTGACGAGATAAACTTCAACGTGGACCTCGTTCAGGCGTCGAAAGATCAGATAAGTTTTCTGACGGAGGTGGATAAATATCCTTGTCTGTACGAAGGCCCCGTGCTGCACCGAGCCGTCTACAGATACGAGAATTTCTGGCTGCCTCTGCTCTGCGAGAACAAGGACACATTCTTTGAAGCTCCCTTGGACATCCATTGGGCGTGGCACTGTCACATGTTGGCACCGGTTGCGTATCAGCAGGACTGCACGGATCGTTTTGGAACAGTCCCCGGCCACAGGTTTCGACATTCGTTGAAATCACTGGCGGATATAAAGCCCATGTGGGAGCGGAAGTATGGAAGGGAGCCGTTCGAGGTGTTCCTGAGACTGGATTTAGTTAATCCGAAATTTAGTTCACCTCTGACATCGACTTTGTCTTACGATATCGTGTCTGCTGCCTCCCGTCAGAAGTCGTTTTTCTACCAAGTGTCTCTCCCCCACTACAAAGATCAAAAGTTCCTCAACAGCTGTTTGCTGCGGTACAAGAAGCATCTTTACATAAAGAAGAAAAATCCTGACAGTTTTCTTGTTCCCTGTTACGACATTGATTTGATCTGGCACTCACATCAGCTACATCCGTCGATTTACAAACGTGATACCGAGGACATTCTGGGTAGCTTGTACAACCACGACGATAGCCTGACGGACAGGACAGAAGGTTCTCGCCTTAATAGAGCAGGCCTGTCCACCGGAGAACAATGGAGGTCGTGCTTGAATGAGAGTTTCTCCAATTTCGGATGCATGTATCGCGGCGAATCTCCAGCAAGGAGACTCAACGATCTATCAGCTGATGACATGTACAAGATGAGCACCAAGACATCGCAGATATCAGTTAAGAAGGTCTCTGTCACTGCGACCGGCATCAACGGGCGGATCAAGCTCTGCGCATTCACCACACCTTACGCAGAAGGGGGACTTCCGTTCCTCGTTTGCCGCGGACAAGAGAGAGAATGGGAGAAGAAAGGGTCTACGGTCACCTTCAACACCAAGTTTCACAAGCAGCTGAAGTTCGTCCTCAAGTACTATAAGCCAACCATGCTGTGCTGCAGCACCACGAGAAAGATCGGCGAGGTTATGCACGACACTGCGGCGTTGGTGGAACACTTGGGGCAAGAAGGGAAGGTCCTGTCCGAGACACTGGACATCCAGTCCACTCTCGTTGATAGCCCCAAGGTCACCGTTGAAATGACCTTCACCCCTCCGCGTGTTGGGCAGGGGGTGTTCTTCATTAAGAGAGGGGAGTTCCAAGTACGGACGATGCCGGAGAATATCGAGCAGTTGTGGGGACCGGTACCTCTGCCTAAGAAACCCACCGGTTCCAATAATGTGATTGTTGCTAGCCATTTGTAAGTATTCGTAAATAAAAATTAAGTGCTTATAGATAAGAGTCTAACGGAATGACCATAGCTTCGTGGTGGTGTTGTAATCATATAGAAAACATTTTAGAGTAGGTTCGTCGAATTACGTGTTAAAGTATCGTAGGCAACCTGAACCTCATAATTCACTCCTACCAATTCACGTACTTAGTTTTCAATTCAGTATCGTGTACCATCACGGCGTTTCAAATGTTTCTGCAATTTATTATCTCAGAATCCACAATCATCTTCGCGAGGTCGCCTTCACAGTGCGCGTGATTCATTGCGTGGGTTACATGATGTCCGCCATACAGGTGTACTACAGGGATAAAATGGTGGTCGTGGCACACCTGGTTGGTTCTGACCAACTCCCCTTCCCTTCACAGGTGAGAAACACGGTAACTGTATACGTGTGTGTACCTCTATTAGGCTATAACTGTTGACCACCAATAACCGAGGGAATGGACTGACTGACTGCTCTTCCGTACGGCATTGGCGTTTATATACTCACCAAAATTAATTAAGGGCCACAACAAAATTAATTAAGAGCCAGGAGTTTTTTTGGATATATAGTTAACATAAAGTTAACTTTATATAATTAACAACGAGGGATTTCCAACCGTCGACAGGATCCAGGAACTCTTAAAGAACTTGCAGATACGTATATAAAGTAGAATTACACTCGATTCTTCAAGCCGAGTACCAGATTTGGTAGAAAGCTTCCCCATAAAATATCTGCCATCCCTTAATTTATTTTGTTGAGTATATTATATACATAAATGTAGATGTATGTGGTGGCGAGGAGCGATATATACATAAAGCTTAAGCTGTCCTCTCATTATGTCTGAATAAGAATATGTTTAAATCAAAAATGCCCATGAATCTTATTGTAACAAGAGGACCATGAAAGAATATTAAAATCGGCTCTAAACCCCAATTCACCCGAAAAAAGAAAAGACGTTGTTGTATAGTATACGATAATAATATTGGAATTCTGATTGATGTATAGGTTTCCATGCCAGAAAGGTGCGCGTACATTAACCCTAAACGTGGCCAGAGGGCGATCCTGATCAAGAATAACCACGGGGACTGGGCGGTGTTGACGGGGAAGTGGATAGGACTCAGAAAGGGAAAACGAGGGATCCCAGGTTAGCAACAGTGGTGTAATGTTCAACACTTCGTATCATGGGCCATGTTCCCGAAGCTTATCATAACGTATAGCTTTCGTAGAAGAAAATGTGATTATCCCGAAAGAGTCAACGTTCCTCCACGAAGGGTTGACGATGACGTTACTATACGAAAGCTTTGGGAACATGATCCCAGGACCCCGTTCCACAAAGTGATCGTAGCGAACGCATTAGACTCCTATATACGTTTATTTGACGTTACGACTCGCAGCGCTACGATTGTTCTGGTGAATGGGCGCGTTGTTAACAACCGTCACGTATGGTATGTCCCTTCTTGGTTCTAGCTTTCACAATCAAATTCTTCGTTGCACCAGCTCTCTAATGACGGTCTCGTAGTGGGTTCGAGAGCTAATGAAAGAATGCATTGGTATTTACTTTGAAATCATGCAGGCTGGCGGGTGGTAGCGCAATGGTAGAACGTTGGGACTTCGGAGCCCAAGGTCCCGAGAGACCGTATCAATGTTCGCGAAATTTCTGAAGCGATATTGATAGGATGCGGTGTCTGTATCGTGGCAATGAAATTATCATCCTTGTTCTGCCAGTACCAGCCGGTGTTCGTAGGTTTAGTGCAACATTCAGCGCTACGTAGGTATGTGTGCAGGTTTCCTCCTGCCCTAAAGCATTTTATTTTTAAAATAAGCAACCGTCCTTAGCAGAATAAGTCAATAGCGTTCCATGTTTGTACGTAGAATTACGTTTTCAACATCGCGGCGATTAATTAATTGTTCTGCGTGCAGGTTCCTCAGGGCAAAAAGGGACGCCAGGAATTCGCGGGTCGCCAGGGACGCTGTCAATGCGGATGGTCTCGCTCCCCAGCGGTCGCTCCATCACCCGCAACCTCAGCTACGACCAGGGGGTCTTCAGCTACAAGTTCGCGGACATCACCGTAGACCAGGCGAAGGGCATGGCTCTCGTGGACACCAGCAAGAAGGAGATGGCGGAGAACGTGGCGCTCACTTTCAGCGTGGCTCTGCTGCATGTCCTCTGTCAGCCCAAGGCTCCTAACTGGAAGCCAGGACAGTCGACCAAGCCTGAAGCAACAGCAAGTGGAAATAAGTCTGTATCGGTAAGCATAGATTAGAAGGCCTCAGACTACCATTACATCACTTCCTCGTTGTTGACCAACTTGTGGAAGTGACGTCAGAAAATATAGTCCTCTCCTTGATGGGCTGTGGTTTGCTTGCAGGTGTACTTTATGTACTTTTGTTTTCATGTGGAACAGACTCCATAGTTTCTCTGGGAATGCTGTAATTGATTAGTCGGTTGATTGAATAATAGTGTGTTTGGATGCCATATTAAACAAACCAAGTTCACGGGTCGTGGGTTAAAATATAAGCTATCCAAAACGTCGACATTGTTCACCTTAGCCATGTCCCAACATATGTGTCCGGAAGAAGATAGTTTTAGCAAGTTTAAAGCCTTCGAATATTGCTGCAACAGTATTTTTACTATGTAGGATGGAGTTTGTGCTAAATGGTGATAAAAACATAAAATAAAATAAATTAATTGTGGTCTGAGGCTAGAATCAGTCCATTTTGCACATTGTTTAAAAAGAGAGTCAATCAAACTGATACATTATTCTCTAGTATTTATGACACAGGATGAGAATGTGTTAAATAGCGTTTACTTTAGCTGAAATATCACAATATTAAAGTGCAACTAATGCACTCACGTGTTACTGTTCCTGGAGAGATTGGCGTGTATATGTATATGTATATGTATGTTCGTCTATTTCTTTCAACACAACAGGCCCCCGAAATTACGAAACCTTTTGAGTACGATTTCAGGCTCAAGCTCAAATTTGACATGGAGATTTGTGAACAAAACCCTGTGTTGAGCATGGGTTTGTACTAAAACAAAGTTTCGTAATCTCAAGGCCAGCCGGCAAAGTAATTAAAGCACTCCAGTCCTTGTGAAGATCCTTAATTGTACACTAATTTATATGATTCGCAATAGTGATGCGCATTGCCACAGTGAATTTGTGAAACTATCCGACAATAAACTAGAACAATAGGACGTTATCACATCCTCTGAAACATATGTCCTGCCACGAGCGTATATATACGCCACTGATCACAGACAAGCACGAATTTAAGAGGCTAAGAGCAGTCACTGGTTCCGTGTCTAGTATGAACGGTATTATACAAGCTGTGTTTGTCAATCCCCTCTCATGATGTATATATCTACTTATGTCTTGTTGGGCTTTTTAAAAACATTTTTAGACATGACCTCGTGTTGCAGACCATTCCGTCAGAAGACTTCCCTATGGTAATGGCGATGGGCTACATGGAAGAAACGCCATCAAACTACTACTTGCAGAAGAGATTCGGCCCCACTGTGTGCAGCGGGTGTGCCGGGTGTATGGGGGGTGGGGAGGGGACAGAGTTGGGTTCGGACGCTGTGGGGGACATGGGGGGCATGCCAGACGCTGGGGACGACGCTGGGGGCGACGCGGGAGGAGACGGGGGCGGCGGCGGCGGCGATGGCGGTGGGTGCGGGGGTTGTGGAGGATGTGGTGGATGCGGTGGATGCGGTGGATGTGGTGGATGCGGTGGGTGTGGGGGATGCGGTGGGTGTGGGTGATAAACCTAACGCTGTGTTTGGTGAATCTTGGTTTGTTTGTAATAAAGATCAATGTATGCATGATGGCAACATTCGTAAAAAAAACACCAGTACATATTTTTTAATGTTTTTGTTTTTTTAAAGAACTGCAATCCATAGTCCGTTAATAATTTGGTACTTTAAGTATCAAATAAACAAGAAAGCTCTGATTTTCCTTGGAAACGCTTTCACGCATCTGTTTACGAGGTCGTGTTATATAGTATACATGTGACAGGATACTGTGTCGGTTTAGAACATATGCCTCGCTTGTTTAGTATTTTGTCTTTCAGTATTAATATCAGTGTTTACATATTAAATATCTGTTGGATGTTTGTAGATTTGTTTTATATATTAGATACTATTTATGATCAAGACGGGTATAACATACAAAGTGCTATGCATATTGTTTTAGAATATTATGTGTCATTGTACTACATACGCAAAAGATTAGTTATTAGATAACTGTTTGTTCTGCATTCCCAGCTAGTGTTATAACAGTATTCACCGTTGTAAAGTGAATTGTACGTTAGTTTTGCTGTACATAGAAGTAATTCATCGTACTTGCAATTGTATATTATTATATATTAATACTAGTGTGGGTTATGTTTAACGCATTATTGACATAATGAATAATGTATACTTTCAAAATACCAATGTTAGTCTCCATTCCATGCACCAGCAGTCAATCTTTCGACTACTTTAACCAATTTAGTATCCACCTATGAGAATCAATATTATCAAGAGTATTTAACAATGCATATTTGTCACGTGTTAGGATCGTATCCAATGAGAAACTCCCAGTATTATTCATAATAATACGTAGACTACTCCAGTACTCTTCATGAATCCTGTGGTGTGGTTTACTGCTTTGACAGTCGCCTTCCAGCTTAGCTGATTTCGGCAGACTGCTCACTCATTGGGACCCATGTGTCTCACAGCATGGAGCTGGAGAGCGTTGGAATCCTGTATGAATCGCCAACAATTATACTGATTGAAACTGGGGGGGGGGGGGGGGGGGGAAGAGAGAATTAAAATTGGAAGGGTTAAATGGCACAAGATTTTCAGTTGTGCGTAACGCTGTTTGATACGATATATCCATATACCATTGTGTACATTGTACGTGCCTGTCTATATTGTATAACGCGTTGTTTGATTTTTGAAGAGTATTAAAGTTCTCCCATTGAGTTTACTTTCTGTGCTTGTTGACTATTTCCCCGGCAAGTCTGTGATTCGTGAACAAATGTCTCTCAATATATTCTGACCCCTCTCCTTGCCGGATTGATCAGCCACTGTTCCGTGGGGCATCTCTGGTCGCCTCCAGTGGAAAGAAGGTTCAATTTAGATATTGGGTGTACCCGATCTGCTTTGAAAAGTACCCACGGGAAAGCCTACACACAGAGTCGATAGACTGTAACTAGCATACGTAATCTGTGTATTGAGATCAAGACAACAAAAGGGTGGGCCTATTTGATACGCGTCAGTGAGGCAGATCAGAAATGTCCAGGACAAACATCGTTCAGGAATTCGAGAACTAGGCTTGGCTAGGTCATTGTCATATATGCAGCTGTACACGGCTGACTGATTTCCGTTGACGATGGATATATTAATGAAGGACCACGACTTACGATACGGGTATGTATTTGGTGTCTAAATGTTATTGTTACTTGTTTGTCTTAGGTGTCGTAATGTTGGAATCAGATATCACATGCCAGATAAGAGTATTTAATTTAATTATATTTTCCTACAGGTAGCCTATATTACGGTAATTCATAAAATTGCTATTTCTGGGTCTACCGTGCACCAATTGATAAGGAGCACACGGTGATATCCAGATATCAAGATAATTACGTTTTCAATAAATATTTCCGCATTATAACAGGGTATTGTTTTTGATGGAATATCTTCTTTTTGCATATACCATAAGCCCTTTTTAATATATGCATTGACTTATTTTCATCATGCACATCATTAATATAACATTACTATCATAATTTTAAGAAAAAGAAAATAATCATCCGACATGATGTGGAATCGATCCTAATTACATTCACAATGTTTGCCGTATGACTACAAACGTAAGCAATAGTAGGAGTGGCCTCCCTTGCACTGGAAAGAACAACAAGTTGATAGGACAGTCAGCAAACTTGTATTTTAGTGAAAATAATGTGGAGTGAACTGCTGTTATGCTATTCTTGAGGAGATAGTTGGGTAGCTGTCATTGTTTATCAACATTTGAGCAAATCAATAGGGTGCACAGAGTAGAAACCTAAGTACTGATGTTTAGGCTATAAACCGGACAATAGATTCGAACTTTCATAGTTTTTTTCTCTCTAAAAATATATTCCTTTTCAACTTGTTCAAAGCAGAATATTTGGAAACTTAATTAAAGATTATGATATATGTCATATATGCTGGATATATATCATGTACATAGGTCTGTGTTTCTTTTAACAGTTTTCAACAATGGTCAACACATTGCAGCTATTTGTTCTTTGTAAATTTTTCAATTAATCTGAATTAATAATCAACATAACTTCATAAGTGTTAAATTATTTTAATCAATGATCAAAATGTATGCCATGATTTTGTGAAAACATTTAATGGTATGATTTCCGCCCGCACCCCCCTCCCTTTTCTCCTGATATATATATGTATATGTAGTTTTCGACCATTCACCGATATCAGCGACATGCGAATGCTACATTTTCTTTACATTATGAATTTTACCGCATGTTTTACAGACTTACATACCTGGTCGAACACGCGCGATTCATCCCATTAGAAATCCAAGATGGCGGTGGATAGTATTTGTAACACAACTAATTCATATTCGAAAATATCTGCTATACAACTAATATTACTTACCTAAGGCATCGGATATTCTTGGGTTACGGTTAGGGTTAGGTTTAGGGTTAGGGTTAGGTTTAGGGTTAAGGTTGGGTTTAGGGTTAGGGTTGGGTTTAGGATTAGGGTTAGGGTTGGGTCTAGGGTTAGGGTTTAGGGTTAGGTTTAGGGTTAGGGTTAGAGTTAGAGCTAGAGATGATTTTTTTACGTTATGTTACAGATACATTTTTAGTTGATTTCCACTGGTCCGAAATTATTTTTGTCCCTGG
>JAUTBT010000045.1:0-29835 GCA_032361225.1 Lepetodrilus schrolli | reverse complement strand
TAAATTCACTTTTGTATTAGAAACAAACTCAAAACATTAAGATCACACATATACACTGCGTCTACCCCCACCCCACCCCCCACCCCACCCCCAATACACACACACACACACACACAGACACATTGATTGTTGAGTGTATTGTGGTTCGTTATGTATGGGTAAAAGATTCCCGCTGTGACGTAAAACAATACTTCACACACTGTATTGTGGTGTAGCCCTTGTTATAGTAAAACTTTTTTATTGTACATTATAACAAAAATTACATCTTCAAAAATGTAAAAGCAAAACATAGTTAACGTCTCGGTGAAAACTACCTCTAACATCTTTGACAAGGACTAATATTGAAGTAGGTTATTTTTTTCAGGCACAAAAACCTACATGGTTATCACAGTAAAATACCAGATTTATTTATCATTAGTATGTGTACAATTCAACATCTCTATGTGTACCCCAAAATATGTGGTCCCACCAACTATATGAAACTACATGATTTTTCTACATCTACAGAATGAATGTATTACAATACTGTTAATAAATGTTATAATATTTATTTGTCTATATTCAGAGTAGATACAAATCTACCTATCTATTTACTTAATAAAGTACTAGCTATGCATATTATTCTACCGTGCAATTTAAATCAAATTTAAAACATCAACTGGAATAAAAGAATACTTAGCAGTACTTTACCATACAGGTAGGTCTATTTACATTCACATCTCAGTTATGTATAGAAATGTACATTGATAAATTGATCAATTTGTTGATTTACAGATACAACTTGGGCTAAAGATCGCACTTAATGAATATACAACATTCTGGAAAACGAATGTCACAAAACATGCACAAACCAATACTTGTATCACCAGCATGCCAGCTAGCTATACTACGTAAGTACATGTCACAGGGCTGGGTGACGATGACTTCAGAAGTATCATTTTAAATATTTTAATATTTAATATTGATAATTCCTTTCATTAATTTATCTCTGAAGTTAAATTTACCTCAATATGCATTAACTGAAGTTAAAATAATTGGAATAATATTGCTTATGTGAAAATAACACTCCAAAGTTTATGACATGTTTATTTTCATTTGTTATTGTATGACAATATAATTACATTTAATTTTTAGACATTGTTTCTTAAGTATACAATCAGCATAATTGTCTTTATGATGTTTAGTCACTGCTATATCTGAATATGGATTTCATATTAATCTGAAGAAGATAAAACAACCAACACCCACAAATGGCGATATGAAAACTGTCAGAAAAATTGCATCGGTATAGTGACAACACAATTATGATAACAATAGTATAATGATCACATGGGGACTAACAATGTTTATTTTAATTTAAGAATGTTCAATAAAAAAATACAAATATAAATTTACATTTGTTATTTACATATTCAGTTAATTTTTCACACCTTAGTAAAAAATATTAATGTACGTTCTGTCGAATAACCAACAAGTACCAGTTATAATGTATAAGATACAGTTGCCATTTAAAAAAATATATAAATAAATAAATAGAAGATTTATATGTTATCTACTGCTATTATTGAAGTTTGAAGAAAATGTTTCAAATTCACCACATTGTTAATTTCCCATTATTAATAAATGACACGCACTTGACTGGTGATAGACAAATGGTTGGATGAAATGATTGGTTGAAATGATTGGAAAATGGACACCCGATGTTATTCTGTCAATGAATGGACAGGAATTAACCAGACAAGATACTTACCTCTTAGATCTGTATCGGAGAAAACAAAACAAATATAATAGGAGGGAGGAAACATAGGAAGGAAAGTAGAAATATTGGCTTAGATTTCTGGTAATTCTCAACCGCTTTGACCGTGCATTAGCATTGAGTCATGCACTTTATAAATGGAATATTTATTTATTTATTTTATATATGTATCAGATATGATGTAACTAAGAATTCGACCTTGTCATATTCATGTACATTTTCAAAGCCATGGAAATAAACTACAAAGTTTTATTGGTTCCATGTGAACCGTCAATGAATTTCAATATCTGCTTTTAGGCACTTTCTGCACCAAGCATTTCTTATAGATCTAACAATACAAGACTGTCATCCTGAAAACTTTATATTTGGGACAAGACATTTAAAATGTTCATTGCTAAATGTGTTCTAAAATATAAAGTTGATTTGTAAAAGTTGTTTGGCGGAGGTATTATCTACATAAAAACATGAATTGGTTCTATGAGCCAATGGTAACATGGAATGCATCCAATTGTGATTACTATTTAGTACAGGCACCCAGTAAGTTACTGAGCATCCGATGCTGAGATTAAATAGGATATATATTCTATGACAAGCAATTGCTCTGAAATGATCTGAAAACATGAGACAGAAGAAGAGACAAACAAAAAATAACAACTTAATAGTTATTAGTCTGAATTATGCACATCTATAAAATAAAGAAACTAATTACCGAACTAATAGAAAGCAGCGTGGTACTAATAAGTATATTGGGCATCACAGCTTGACAAATCAAAAATGCTATTAGACAGCAATATAATAATATAATTGAAGTTAAGAAACGTGAATTTTCTAAACAAAATTAGTGTAAAATCATCCTTGGTCTGTTAGTACTAGCAGATGCGTAAAAGATTACTGCAACATTCAGCGCTACGGATGTTGCGGGTTTCCTCCTGCCTTAAACTGACAAGCCATGATATAAGTGAAAAATCTTGAAAGTGGCTCTAAACCCCAATTCAAAAAACAAAATAAGAAAAAAATTACTAATATACATTTATAACAAAACATGAAAACTTAGGATAAATGTATTCATATTTTATGAGCGTAAAATAATGTTCATTTCGGTGCTGCCCTTTATGTCAATTAAGTAAATCATAGTGACATTTCCTCAGTGACAGTGAATATAATCTCCACCCAAAATAATTCCCCATCATATGCTGTGACACCGACTATATGTAAGTCTATCAACTGACGTGACACCTACTATATAAGTCTATATTAGCTGTTGTGACACTCTACTGTAAGTAAGTGTACAGACTACAGAACCAATGAATGTTCACACTGGGATGCCTCAGTCATAATGTAGGTACATTCAATGTAATCGCATAAAGTTAATTCAAGGAGCAACAGGTTCCCCATAGTTCTATGTCAGCTATCTGCAATAAATCAGTTTAACTATCTCAACAGAAATAACTTAATATTATATGAATGTATGAATTCTTCAAATAGTTTCATCATTATCTAGTGTTGAACCCTGTGTTTTCCTGATGCAGTGTAACATAACATATTATTTCTGAAATTTATTTGAAGGACCTAAAACTAAGCATTGGTTGAAAATGAAATTCATGATACAGTGAACATCATTCCCAACATATATAATTAGAGAAGTTAATTTGAAAAACCTAAAATTAAGCAATCTAGTGACTTTGACTACTAAACCCCCAGGTTTCCTAATTTATTTCTTCTTCGCTTGTTTTGATTTCTGTTTGAGGTTTAATTAGGAAATTCCCAGACTGGGAAATGAAGTACAATGTTCACCTTCTTGACAGAACAGTTTGTAATCCTGACATGTGTCCAACACACCTACCCAATAAACCAGCAATTCACGGAGCTTGTGTAGAACACAGCATTTGTTTGTTCCCTTTATTAACTTCTGACAACAAAAACAGCTATACTCAATTCTGTAAATGACTTCTGACCTTTAACCTGGCATTAGTGAGTGTAAAAGTGTGTGTGTGTGTATGTGCATGTGTGTGTGTGCATGCGTGCGTGTGTGTGTGTGTGTGTGTGTGTGTGTGTGTGTGTGTGTGTGCATGTGCATGTGCGTGTGTGTGAGTGTGTAACCACTGCATGAAGATTACCTCACTCATATCGCGGCTTGTCAATTTGGTTACTTACCCCAAGATTGACCCTACGTGTGAAAGGGTGAATATATAGGAATTTACAGGTCGCTCTGGAGGGAATATCGACTAGCTTACTCAACAGTAATTAATACAGATGATAACACTTTTACTAACGAGTGAGTGAGTGAGTGAGACGATGTATTGAGAAAACGAAAGAACAACTTGAGTCTTTGCATTGATAATATCACGACAAATCTTCCATATGGAATTTTTTTTAAAAAGGACTATATAATATATGATGTCAAGTATTAATCACAACCTTAGAATAGTCTTAGCTAATCGGTACTCACTGCAAACACACAAGGTAACACCTAGGGGATCAGGGTACTTTACTAAGAAAACAAGGAAGTACATGAAAGAACTGCTGCTGGGCATTCTCACGGTAATACTTTTAATTGATTCCACACATAGCGTCTCTCTCGCAGTAAGACACCATCAATTTACATTATGAGGAGACCTGCAACACCAGTAGCACTGAGTGTTGCAGCAAACCTGCAAGCACTGCCTGGTACTGATGAACCAAGGATGCTAACTTAAAGGTAACAAACAGTACAGTCTATGCATCCTATCATGATCATATTGGAAAGCTAACTACTACAAACACTGATGCCAGGTGTGTCTAAGCTCAGGAACTTTGGCGCTGAAGTCCTACGATCTACCAATGCACCACCACCCACCCATTGACAGAACAGTAATTCTGATATGTGTCCAACATCCCCATTCAATAAGCCAGCAATTCATGGCGTTTTGAATAGCACACAGTATTTGTTTATTCCGTTTATTAACTGCTGACAACAAAAACAACAAATATTCTGTACACGAGCTCTGATCTATAGTTAAAGGTTCCAGACTTCAGAGAGTGTAGAAGGGTGTCTGTAGAACCACGGCATCCCTCTGACATGCCAGTATTAGCAGTGACAGCTAGAGTCCTCTGTACATGTGCTACTGTGATCGGTATGGGAAGTTTCCTGTGGCTATTTTGAAGAAATTGCCAGCACAAGTAGCCATAAATAAGCCTTGTTTTCATTTCAGGAATGCCCAAGGCTGGAGAAGGACTCTACTGGATAGTCCACCTTGATGGGGGTGATTAGTAGAAACACTCTGTTTTTGTTCCAACGAGGTTGTAAAATTAACTCCCTTTAATGTAGTAGACATCGGTAGGCTAGAAGCCTTTTAAGTTTGGTGGTGTGAGAGTGAGACGCAGACAGTCAGACAGAGAGACAGTCAGAAAGAGAGACAATCAGACAGCCCAAGCTCTTAACATAATAATGTGAATCTCTTGTTTACTGCCACTGTTACCCAGAACATATTTTTTTGCGAAATAAAAACTAGCATGTAATAGCAAACCTTCATGTACAAAGGCTCAGAACAATTGGAATCTCACCTTCACACCTTAACTATAGAAAGCAATCACAGAACATCTTATCCCAATGTTTACTCAAATATCCCTCTCCAAACAGCTAACGGTCAGGCATAGTGGCCTCCAATAATCTCCTTTCACTGTAGATAATACACACACACTGGTTGGAGTGTGTGATGGAGCCAGAAAGCTTACCCATTATGTGCATAGATGTCATTTTAACCAGGCATGTTGGACATGCAATTTTCACAGCATATGTCAAGTGTGTATTTATTTGAACAAGCATACTTTCCTCTTCAATATGAGTGGTCATACCTATATATATAGAGAGTATTTGGAAGAATATGACAGGTAGTGTTTGAACTTTGAATAGCATAGGTCACAGGTTTGGACTTACAGGTGTCTATACATGCCAATTTGATCCTATTGGCTTCTGTAAGCGATACACTTATCTTAGTAAGTATCTCCAAACATGAACACCCTTTCCACAATAAATACTCTGCCGTGACAAACTGTTGAGGTTCCGATGCCATCAGTAAAGCAAACAGAATGGACAGGTGATTGGGGGGAGAGATGAGCAGTGGTGTTACCTGCCATTGTCCAGACCCAGGCCCAGGGCAAACTCCAGGTTGGTGTCGGAGATCGCGATGGAGATGTGGAGCACGCCCACGTGGATGGACGCGGTGACGTGGGTGTGGAATGGGGTGCCGCCCACCGCGTACAGCAGCACTCCGGAACTACGCTCCGTCTGAAGGCAGAGGAACAACATTTGATTTCATACCTTCGTGGCTTTCTGTTCATCATTATATGTAGTAGCCATTGTCAAAGATGTTGGAGGTTCTTTTTTTTTAAATGTTCCTAAAATCATGTACATTTCTCTTTTAAATGCCTCCAATATCTATAACAAGAACTATACATATGTAGTACATATATTTTATCTTGTTCAACCATAGAGGACCTCTTAAACTTTGCAATGTCCTTCCAAGTAATGCTTTCAAATAAATAAATATTATTATTTTATGATAACATTATTTCATTTTATTGCAAGTGTGGCACCTTTTGAAATAAGAAACCTTATTTATCTCCTTTCCAACGGTAAACAAATTACACAGAAAATAGCTTACATTCCACAAACCTTTTTTATAATCACACAAAGTCTTACTCAGAACATTTAGTACATATTCTTATTTCTTTCCATCTGGAAAAGATATCTCAATGGCCATAAACGGAAAACGACTGCAGTTAAGTGCTATGCTATCACTCCTTACACCAGCTACAAAGTCTCATATTAACTCTAACGCCTTCCTTACACATGTTAAGAAAGGTCATGTTAATTGTAACACAATGTGTCCTGGCACTGCAGGAACTGAACACAATGAACATGATACTTGATGTTCCCCATCCTGCCAATAATCTCTGGTTCACGAGACCAGCCGATACGAAACTCCTTCCTGCTACGACTCCTATCACCTCCCCTCCTTGAGAATTTGACAGAGCACTGTACCTACGACTTGAGAACTCGAGACAGGAGCTGCACCTACGATATGAGCCTACACGGAGGTGTGCAACATTAGGTCATTTCCTGACATGTAATACTCCCCAGAACACGTTCTTTTTTTTACTTATTAGAGAAACAAGCAGAGGAAGCACATCTCCCTGTCATAGGCCACAGATAAACAAGTGCATGTTCTGCTTAAATAGTGTCATGGTTGTAGACAGAACCTGGTAGTTAAGAAACATTAAAACATTTATGGATGAGGGAACATAATTAAAGTAGCTGCGTTTAATTATGTAGAACTACATTTTAATATTTTTTTCCAGCTAATAATACATGCAGAAAGAACTAAAACCAACACAAAACTATAATTTCATCAGCATCAACATATAATTACTTGCTTCAATTCAATGAAGTCATAGCAGACTTATCAATCATGTAAATCTATAGGATGCTTTGCCTTCAAGAACCCAGGACAAGAATATCTTGCAAATTGATTTCTACATCACAAGAGGAGGCCATACGAAGAAATATAATTTATCCTTGAATCCACTCTGAAATGAGATCCCCTATGGACTTGAATTACCATCGTAGAGATACACATATCTCTCTATCTCCTTCATGACTATTTGGAAGCCCTGCATAACATTGGTCTCTGGTTTCACAGAGAAACTATCTGAGAGCATTCATTGATGTCCATTGACATGTAGATGCCTATCTATTTTACAGCAAAATGTCTCTTTCATCCTCTGAAACTAGAAATGTGGATGTTGCCACGACATGAGAAGTCGGGCTCGTTATCTTATCGGAAATTCCTTTTCAGAAGTTTGATATATTCATTGGAATGGTAAAATGGTTGTAGTATGAAGGTCAAGCGCTCTCTTCAGTTGTACAGCAAAGGTTTTCTGTGGAAATTGAAAAGTATGCAAACTCCCACAGGATTTACAACTGTATACTATTGAAAGAGGAACATGACACTATGCGAGAGAGGCTTTCTAGTGACGAGGTGAAGACCTGGCTGTCATTTCTCTGAGCTCTCACATCCACTATGCGATCATAGCGCTTTCATAACTGCCCAATCGCCGTGTATAAGTTGGCTACGAGAACATAGTGGTCTCCTAACAGATACTAGAGCGTCAAGAAACGATACCCTGGGCGACATGAAAACCTGAGCGATGTCACCTCAATCAAAGGCAGAGGTATTCTAATTAATTGAGGTCCGAGTCACATAAAGGACACATCTGTTACAACCTCAATACAATTACACTATGTAACCACATCATACCATTCTTCTGGAAGGAGATCTGCAGTGATTCCTGTCAGCCAAACCATGAAGAACTACAGCACAACACTTCAAACAGGAATTAATACGGCAGGTAATATATTTGCAGCCTATGGCTGTTTCTGCTTCATAATGTGGAACATAATGGAAGTGAACCTCGCTGTTATCAACAGATGGCTTGTGTCATATCTCGCCACAGTAACATTGCTCGCAGGTAAACATGCACAATCGATCGATACAACGAACAAGTGGAATTATTGACATTAGATAAATCTCAGTATGTCGTAATAATATCAGAAGTAACAGCATCCATAATTCAAGAATAAAAAAATGTTTGTAATGTGTTTTTCTTTATGCCATAATTGGACATGCATGTTTTTGTCGATTTCAATATTCAGATCTTAAAAAAACAACAAGAGGTACCAATATTAAGTATACAGGTGTTTCATTCCTACAATGCATGAATGTCATACTGACCTTGAATTCAAACGAGATTCGACTTTTGTCGGCAACCAATCGGTCTTCTTTCTTCTCGTACAGTCGATATGTAACCCACTCGTACCCACGGAATGTCATAATGGTGGGACCTGTAAAACAGCAATTACGGAAAACAATTAATTACTCAAAAGGCAAACATACTTTGAAGGAACTTTGCAGAAATTAACAACTATACACTACCTTCCACAGTTCAAGAATTAAATCACTAATAAAATTAGTGGCATCAATATTTACATAATTAATTAACTTAATGAATAATCCCAACGAATTGAATGGCACGGTGAGGCTGTACATTATGTTCTCTATTATGGACATGTGAATGATAACCTTGTAGCGCCTTGAACGGCAGCTTGGGTTGTATGATCCCTAGGGAGTTGAGAAGGAGTGTACACAGATTCATAGACCGGGGTAATAATGCGCTTCGAGCATGCATTAGCATGGAGTCATGCGCTTTATAAATGGACTATTTTTGTATTATTTATTTATTAGCCTGTAATGCTCTCTGTAACGTTAACCTGTGATGCTCTTTGTAATATTTTAATGTAAATCTGTGATGCTCTCTGAAAAATAACCTGTGACATTCTCTGTAACATTAGTCTGTGATGCTCTCTGTAATATTAGCCTGTCACACTCTCTACAACATCATCTGATACACGATATCAACACTGTCTAGAATAATTCAATATCTGTTTGCAGGATCAATCTTGCTTGGACACTGATCAGATGACAGGCTATCAGACAGAGACAGCACATGCGTGTGTAATTTCATCATTGTCTGAACAAAATTAATTAGCAGATTTAATTCGAGTGATGATTTTACCATCTCATCCTGCATTTTATTAAATTGTGTCGATACAACGAACAAGATTCAGCCTCATTCAACACAATAACAAGACAGAATTGGTAATAATTCAGGCTTTCTTGGCTTTCTTGACCTGAATTATTACCAATTCTGTCTTGTTATTGTGTTAAATGAGGCTGAATCTTTGATGGTAAACTATTGTGTATAAGATAAGACATTAATGTGCTAATAGTTTAAACATATTCCAAACATATACTATTTGCATTATTTTACTGAAAAAATTCATGGAACTGATTTATCTTGTATTTAGTCAGTTAAAAGTATTTGGTCACATGTGTGAGAGTCATAAATGTCTTACTGGATCACTTTCACTATTTAATCAAATACACTTAATTACTGACAAAGTTAATCACTATCATAAAAGTTCATTAGTTAACAAAGCATATACTTCCTCATAGAATACATATTACAGTATCAAAATACTGAATCATGTTGTTTTTCTTCAGTACTCCACTTTCCACATATTTCTTTCATGTTAAAATGTCCTGTTGCTGATTGACAGGCCAGGATTAACAACCCTAGCATGGGTTCACAGTGTTATCATATCATTACACAAGCCAATACCCTTTCTCCACTCCAGGCGTGAAGGAAATTGGCCTCTAATCTGACCCATCTTTACGTGTGACGGCTCTTGTACCTATAATACCCTCATTCTGACACCGATGGGGATGTACGACCACAGCCGACACAATTAGTGTCCAAACCCACATTTCACAGAGGTAATGATCTCTACATAGCTTCCTATACTTATATACAGCTTCTGCTACTGTACACATCAGTAGCTGGGTATGATATAAGATGCTCCTACTGGAGCAGGGGGTACCCTTTTGGCTCAGTCAGTAGAGCATTGGACTCGTAAACAAGCAACTCAGGTTCAAATCCCAGAATCGGCAGTGGTCCTGTGACATATTTACAAAGTAAATAATGTACAAGCCATTCCCTGGACATCAAAAACTGCCAAAGTCATCCATAAATTACTTTCTGCATTAATACATCGTAAAATAATTCCTCATTCAGAGAAATAAAAGACCATATCGCATGAATATTTTAAGACAATAGCAGTTAACCTTCTCTGTACTTGTGGCAACTGGAAATGCCATAGAGAACTATTTTTGATTAATCCAGCATGGAGAATGTTATAAATGCATATTTCAAATGTGAAATACTGTAAAACAAAGTATTATTTGGTTCGCAAACTCATTAACATGTGACTAAAATTGTTTTGACAATATTTGACAGAGAATTTAGAAATCCTGAATGATTTGTCTCTCAAAATTGATAACATAGCAAAAACCATGTTACAGGATTACTTTCATACTTGAAGGATCTTCATTGGTACTATTCAACCACTAACCATTGCTCATTTATTTATCTATTATAGTTATATTAGTATGTGCACTCAATATGTACCCTCTCCCATCAGCTTCATATTTGATACACACTCTCTCCTATTCATTAGATGTGGTAAACATGCCCAGTCCTTGAATCAAATATATTTTCTGCCAAAAGGTATTATGACCTTCATGGTTAATGAAAACTTTCCTGGATGTGTTGGCAAGCATGTCAGAAGATTTCCCTAGTTGTCGCTTAGCCCATACAACTGGTGATGCTTTAACCTTCCCCATGCTGGAGGCAACCAGAGATGCCCTAAAGAGCTGTACCTGTGCCTAACCTAGCAGGCAGAGGGTTAAGTTAAGCAAACTTCAATAAAATTTGTAATTCAGCCATGATAAAAATGACATATATTCTTATCATAGAAGTTGCTGAGTGCAGTACTAACCACACAAAAGCAGGTGAAGGAACTGTGTTTGATGTTGTTTATGTCTATCTACGACTCATTGATGCCAAGTGTTTAATTATCACACTTAGAGTATAATTATGCTAGCTGAGCTTAAAATATGATGTCATGAACAGTCCTAAATACTGAATTCTGTGATGTTAATGGGTGTGTAGAACGCCTAAATACATGGCAGGTCTGTACAAAACACACTTCAAGTCTACCCTAAACACACAGTATCTCCTCAAGCAGCACATCGTAAGTGCTTTGACAGTTCATGGTCATCTGTGCTATGGATAACACTTTCCCTGCCGGCCTACAGACAGCATAGTATATTAAGGCCTACAGACAGCATAGTATACTGAGGCCTACAGACAGCATAACATACTAAGGCCTACCTTCAAAAAGGCCTACAGACAGCAAAGTATATTAAGGCCTACTGACAGTATAGTATATGGCATAATATCATTTTTGCCATCGAGTTTAATGAATTCAGTAATATATGAACATGAATGTGGAATTCTATTTATCACATAACTGTAGAAACTATTGTAATATCAATTTTCAGTAATAAACACTATATAGGTAATTGTCTTGGGAACTGGGTTAAAGCATGTAAACAAAATATAGTTCCAAGTACATTTGTAAATATTCATAAATGTGTTTGCATATTTAATCTTTTAACTTTATATTTGATAAATTAAGTCCCAAGAAGAGGGTCTAAAAGAGGTCCAAAAATACTTTGATATCGTTTATGAATACATTATAAAAATCCATTGTGCTACTGTGAAAATATTAATATTTATAGCATGGGTTTATTGCACTCCCAAACTCCTATGTTATGTGATAAATACCATTAGGCAATGTCTATATAAATATATACTATAGTCAGATAGTAGACACAGTCTAGGTACTAGAAAGTACATCACATGCTACTCCCTCCCTGCTGGATTAGGCACAGACATTGCTCTTTAGGGCATTTCCAGTTGTCTCCAGCAGGGAGAGAGTTAATCAATACACTCGTTGAGCTCGTGCATGCTATACACATACTGTATACAGATATGTAACTTAGTTACTACTAATAGAGGTGTTGAAAAACTATGGGTGACTAAATACCAATTAATCTTTAGAATTGTTAATTTTCATTATATACTTTTCTCTTTAACTTTATTTAAATTTGAAAATGGGCTGTTATTAACCAGGTACATATTATCTGACATATGAATGCTTACACCAGATACTTTTATAAAATAATATGATATACCATTGACAGCAAGTTCATGTCTATTTTCAACAAGAAATAATAGCATTTAGAGTTACACCCAGAAAAAAATTTTAATAACATTTCCCATGATAATATAACTCTTCTTTCATCCCAAATGTCTTTTCCTTTTCAATTTCCTGAATAGAATTCATGACCAATTGGCATAGGATTGGCATAGCAATCGCGTCAAATTTATCTAGAGTAGGCACTATGGTAAATTGCATGTGGCACAATCTAATAAACAGAATAAGTGTTTCTGTCATATATTGAATTTGTACAGAAGCCAGAAGAGTTCAGCTACAAGGTCAGATACATATCAGTACATGCACAACTCATGGAGGGCCCATGTACCAGTGTAAACACCAACAGTAATACATTTGTGATACAAGTGAGCAAACACAGAGTCGTCAGTTAGCCATAAAACATGCACAAACAGAATCAGATATGTCTCACATGTCCAATATCAATGGGACCACCCACCCATGAATGTTGTTTTCACAAGTGAAACATGTCATGTTGATATCAATTTTACAGTCAATTAATTTCTTCTGTACCCTAGAAATCAGCACTTAAATAGGTATAGGAAGCAGTCTTCTCATTGGCAACTGTACTTTCTATAAGATCTGAACGAGGCTGAAACAATATCAGACACGTGTTCATTAAAACAATGTATTTACACCATGTACATTGAAAAATTGGGAAGATTCACCTTGACTGAGTTTACACTATCCACCAATAGAAATAAACATTTTTTTATTAAATTTCCTGTTCTCTCAGAATAAGCCTTCCCTCTGGGATTTTACATTCTACCTAAATAGGAATATCTGAGAGCTTGGGCTTTCCCTAAATAGTAACCCCTGAGATCTTAGATTTTACATAAACAGTAATATGTGATCTTAGGTTCTCCCTAAATAGTAATATTCATCTATGGTGATCCGGCAGGGCCAGAACTGAACTCATGTCATGTTAGTATGCTGGATTAATTCAGCTTTGATGAGACTTCATATTTGCCTTACAATTTATCGCAATGAAACCTCAATCGGATCAAACGATTGTCAAATATACGTTTTCAGGCATACCTACAATATTAGCATTATAAATGGTATTGATATTTTTACCATGTCTGTAAACACAGGGCATGGATAGCTATATTCTCTGAAGTCTATTGATGTGAAATACCAATAAAATTAGCATTCACGGCTTGTATCAGATTCAGATACTACAGAAGGTCAACGGAAGAACAATATGAAAATTGCAGTTGTCAATTAAGTAGAAACAGGAAGTAGACCAAATGTATACATGATAGATGAACATTGTCACATTCAATTGTATGTTATTATTCTGAACCTGAAATAGTACATAACCCCAAACAATGCTCATCAAACTGCAGATGTTGCAATCAAAATAGCATAAATTAAACCTATGACATCTTTATGTTTCATGTCCTCACAGATAAAGGATTCTCAACAGGAAGTTTGAATTAAAGTTGCTATTCCTTTGAACTGCTGGATTTATAGGACATAGTAAATTACCCTTGATTTAATTTCATGATTAATAGTATTTCGCATAATTGTATCGCAATAATTCCTTTCATTAACACCTGAATTTTCATATTATTATGATTAATCTATGTTCTAATGTGTATATTTATATTGCGCCAAATCCATGCTTGCTCATAGTGCTATATTATTACCCCAGTCAATGGATCAATGTGCACATTACACCTTCTCAACTCCATGGGGAGTATACAACCCAAGCTGCCATTTAAGGCATTAGGTTTCCACTCACCATTCCATCTTGTCCTACTGGGTACCCATTCACAGCTGGGTCCTAACCATCTAGAAGATTCTGGACTAATACTGATATTTGTTTCAAAAGTTTATCGCCTTACCTTTTTTCTCACAGAGGTCGCCTTCATACTCAGTACCAAAACAGTCGCAGCGTGTGGAGGTGTAAAGGTTAACACATTGGCCACCATTTTTACATGGGTTATCTCCCTTGCAGAGGTCGCTGCAGCCCCTAGTGGCATCGGTCACTTGTTCTATAGGCACATCCAGCAGTATTCCATCTTCACGCGCGTACGTCAGATTAGACAAACATCCGACGAAGTAGAAAAGTTCACTGTGTGACTCTTGTTCCGTGCCTGAAACAATTAAATACATTTTTGATATAGTTCTTAGCTTGGCTAAATTATGAAATACAAAATAAAAATGAAAATTGAAAATCAAATCTTTGAAAATGTGAATTGTTACAGTCTACTTCTGGGTAGCCACATCATGGATGTATGGTAGAAAGAAGAACATATAGCTTTGATTATTAATCTATACAAATATCGGTCAAGCATTCATGATACTAATGACATTTTCATACACCAAAAAAAGACATTACGGTTATCAGTCGAGTGGCAATAACTGGCTTTAATCAAGTGTAAAACTAAACCACTCAAAACTATTGGTAGACAAAGATCACGAGATATTTATATTTTTCTTCAAAACCTCAGTCTTCAACAATACCAACAGCTAATTCCTGGCTATACCATTTAAGAACATAATTACACGGTTGAGTGAATACCTTCAGTGCTAAGAGTTTATTTTCAGATCTAGGCTGACCAAAGGTTATTTGGTAAAGATCTATAGGTGATGTTTACCAGAAACCAAAGATCTGAATGCATGCAAATACAGTTAACATATTAGGAAATAGTTCAAGTTAATGTTTTCTTCCAACCATGACCTATTCAGGAGTTTCTGTTATACGACCTCATGAAGATGTCTAAATCAGCAGCATCAAAACTATCCAAACATAGCCAGCATGCATTTCTGAATTTACCCACTTTGCTTTTGTTCAAAGAAGGAAAGGACGGACTGCAATTTCTAAAAGACAAAGTGACTTTACCTCCATAAGATATTTCTGATTCAATCTGTGACCATTGGAGCAGATCGTTGGCACCGCCTCTCTGAAACGCCTCGAGGATCTTCGCCTGTTTTTTCTTGTCCAACGTCACAGTTAGCTCCCCTGACCGCGGGTTCAGAAAGATTTCCAGTTTGTGCCACTTGTCATTGTTCAGCGCTGAAAACAGAATGTTCCCTTGTCATTTGTATTATTAATAAATATAATTCTTTATTTCAAAGCATCTTCTTGAAGGTCAGAAAATTACATGTCCATGAATTGTCAATTGTCCAAATGTCGTCAATCACAGCCTGAACATGCCTTTCTATATTCCAGTATACAATTACGACAAGGAAAATATTTATTTAATCTTTTACATACTGAAGTTAACCAGGAATGTTAAATAGAGCAGATATTATTATTATGATGAACCTAGCCGGTAGAGGGTTAAAAAGAATCTGAGAAGTTTTGTATTCATATCATCTCAAAACTTAGAAATTCAGATAGCTGATGTTAAAGCAATCCTAGCACCATCCCAGCTAACTTTCAGTACATACTTCTGCAAAAGTTATTGATAACTTGACTTCACATTACTAATTATCAGATGTAAACAGGATGTAGAAGGTAAACTAATTGTAAATTCTATCATGTGAAACAAATTGGATTTTCCCTAAAATGTCTCATAAACTGAACAAAACCATTTGAAAACAAGACATGTAGACACAACAGAACAGTAGTAAAAGGTGAGATAGAACAGTCATTAGGACTGGCGAGCATTAGTATAACTATGAAATGGTAAGTGGCATGTATTGTGGAAAATAAACAATATTGGACCCATGATTGCAATTCAAAAACTGATAACAGGTTTCACACCAAGAAACACCTAGCTGCAAGGTACAGCAGTCTTTTAGCATATGACTACTAATGTAGTCTTTTAACACCTATTTACCACAGTAGTCTGTTAAAACTGCTACACTAGTCTGTTAACATTTGACTATCATAACAGTATTTTAACACCTTGCTAACACATAGCTACCACAATAGTCTGCTAAAACTGCTACATTAGTCTGTTAACATTTGACTACCATAACAGTATTTTAACACCTTGCTAACACATACCTACCACAATAGTCTGCTAAAACTGCTACATTAGTCTGTTAACATTTGACTACCATAACAGTGTTTTAACACCTTGCTAACAATTGGTACAACAGTAGTTTCTTAACATTGGACTAACACAATAGTCTCATAACATTTGACTAGCACAGTAGTGAGTGATTATGGAGTTTAACGACACTGTAGGAATCTTTCACACATTTGCGATGATATAACACAGTAGTCAGTAGTCTCTTAATATTTGACTAGCACAGTAGTCTCTTAATATTTTACTAGCACAGCAGACTTTCAGGGTAGGCATGGTAAAGGCCATGTAGCCAACATGTTTGCTTTTCTAGAATAAAGACTGCTCTTAAAATGTTTGACTATGAAAGTAGTCTCTTAACTAAGGTACCACAGTAGCCTTTTCACACTACCAATGCAGTCTAGCAGTGAAATAGAAGACACCTGATGGTGAAATTGCTGTGTAATGTGTCTGTACTGAGAGCAATCCGATACATAACAGAAATATTAGAGCAGTGGTGATCGTGTCAGTGTTTGAAATCTGTATAGACCCAGTTCACAAAACATATTCATAAGACTTACAGTTTGCTTGCAAAGATACAATGTACAGTGTACTATTGTGTAATTGGGGGGTAAAAAACCTTGCTCTTTAGGGTTCGGTTTCACCACCATGTTTCACAAGCTGGAAGGCTATGATCATTGTAACATCTATGTGTTAACACTGGCTACACAAAACCATGACTACATATTCTGTTACTGCCATATTAACTACCTATTTGCACTTGATATATTCACAGTTTATGAAAACATAATGGTATTGTATTATTCAAATGAGGTAATATTATATTATAATTACACTAGATCCTGAATCCTGAATTGACAATAGACATTTTTATATATACATGTTACTGTGACATCAACCTGATTAACACAGAACTTGATCCTAGTGATAAAGATTGCATCAGATGGAATTTTTAATGAAATGGTTTAACTTAACACATGTACTGCTACGGAATTACTTTCACTTTGTGAAATAATAACTTATCAGAACATTGTCTACAGGGTTAATGTAAGAATTAAAACAAATATTAATCTGTCACTGTCATGTGCACATGCATGCACACACACACACACAGACACACACACACACACACACATACACACACACAAAGACATACACACACACATGCGTGTGTGTGGACACACACACATGCGTGTGTGCGGACACACACACACATGCATGCACACACATACACACACAAGCATGCATGCATACACACACATGCATGCATGCATACACACATATGCATGCATACACACATACACACACATGCATGCATACACACATACACACACACATGCATGCATACACACATACACACACACATGCATGCATACACATATACACACACATGCATGCATACATACACACACATGCATGCATACACACATACACACACATGCATGCATACACACACATACACACATACACACATACACACATATACACATATACACATATACACATATACACATATACACATATATACACACACACACAGAGGAAAAGGACAATAGGATATTATTCTTCAACTTCAACAGAAGAGAATCTGAGAATATAGACATTAAAACAATAGTGCCATTTGGTGTTTTCACTCAAGGTCCATTTTCCGATACTATCATGATGTTGAATTCCAAATGTTAATGCCATGACACTTTGATCACTAATGTTTGGAAAGATCTCTTAATTTCTATAGTAGCGGTCACATTAATACTGTCCTTGACCTTTGAGTAACATCATGAAATTTCACACATTCCCAGGAATGTATCAAATTGAATAGATAATTTCAAGAATGCAATAGCAAACAGCAGTTTAATTGCAAACAAAGATTCCCACTATCATGGAATCAAACTGGGAAAAAGCATCAAGCAAACTCAAATATTTTTCAAGTTAATTTGGTTTAGAGAGTATTAAACAGATGTGTTATCCATGTCAACATTGCAAAACATGCTGCCTTCACTGACCCATATGTCAACACTAGAACGTGTCTTTAACTAGCTTCTGAAAAACTTTCCACAACAATCACACAACCATCAGCGAGACATAAAATCCATAACCACGAAACACTCTGGATGAAACTATTCATTGTTTTTGCTAATTTATGTTTCTTGAAAGTAGTTTAGCTTATGGTAATTTTATACAGATTACAAATTGCTTTTTAAATCAGGAACAAAAATACTTTGACATTGACATTTATAATATATATTTACAAGAGCAATTGTGAGGATTCAAACAAGGAACTTGATTCCTAGTTGTCTACCGTGCTAACTTGCACTGTCCTACCATTAGGTTAGTAATAAAACAACCCTTCATTTCTTTCAGCACGCCGGCAAAAATACTTCATGAACAAGGGACACTTCATGAACAGTTTGTGAAGTATTCATGAAGTAACAATTGCAGTTCAGGAACCTCTCAGGAACAATTTCATGAACAACTTCAGGAACAATTTCATGAACATCCCAGGAAATAACATTTGTTCATGAAGTATTCATGAAGTATGTTCTATTAAATAATATTGGCATTTAATGTTCAAGAAACTGTTCATGAATTGAACTTTGTTCATGAATTGAACTTTGTTCATGAATTGAACTTTGTTCATGAATTGAACTTTGTTCATGAATAATATGTGTTCATCAAATGGCCATTTAATGTTCATGAATTGTTCATGAACTGCTCGTGAAGTTTGTTCGAACTGCTCGTGAAGTTTGTTCATGAACTATTCCTGAAATGTTCATCAAAATTTCAACAGGGCAATACCTTTTAACCCATTTATGAATTCCATTGCAAGATCTTCACTTTTCACTCTATTAAATATTCATTAACATGCTGGGACATTCTGGTCTATGTCTTTCATTGCTTGACAAAACCTTGATGCAAACACCATTACTTGTACCCTAATAGAGCTACACATGTTTCAAGCCACAGTCATACTGTCGACAACTTTCAAACACTATTGTATTCAGTTCACCATCTGTGAAAACAACCTACGGAGATGTTAGACAGTGATGTTTTACAGTATTTTACCTGGAGCGAGAAGAACTAGTTACCAAGTCATGGCTACCTGCAACACTTCAAACTGAGACCTGCACCATCTTGCCAACAGTTCTGACACTAACAGATGAGGGCAAGGAGATTGAGACAGCGAAACAAAGTGAACATTTTTCAACTTGTTCCCTTTTGTATTTTTTTTTAGCTTTGTATTTTGAAATATGTTATTGTACACTTGATTTATGAAGTCACTAGGTGTGAAAGAAGAGTGTATTGTGTTTACAGAGCTTCTGGTGACCTAGACACAATGGCTTACAATTCTTCCTGGTACCGTACCATGATACAATTGCATTCATATTTCAAATATGAATTACAAAGTATCCCCCAGAAATGCTATTGCCAGAGTAGTGCAGTCAGTAGCATAGTAGCGCAGTCAGTAGCATAGTAGCACAGTCAGTAGCACAGTTATATAGCATTGCCAGTAGCACAGTCATTAACATAGTAAAACAATAGCTCAGTAGCAGTTAGTAGCTCAGTCAATAAATAGTAGTAGCTCACTCAGTAGCAAAGCCAGTAGCTTAGAATTTCAGTGAATAGACCAGGCATAGATCAGTCAGTAGTTTATTATCTCAGTCAGTAGCTTAGTAGCCCCAATTAGTAGCTTGGTAGCTCAGTAGGTTAATAACTCAATCAGTAGCATAGTAGCTCAATCAGTAACTTTGTAGCTTAGGAATTCAACCAGTAGCTTGGTAGCTCAGTCAGTAGCGTAGTAACTCTACCAGTAGCTTGGTAGCTTAGTCAGTAGCGTAGTAGCTCAAACAGTAGATTAGTATCTCATTAGCTCATATACTTCCTAGAAAATTGACACAAATTCAAATGTTCATATTTCCTCTACCTCCTTCTACTGTTACTATGTACGGCTGAGATCAAAGTCGGAATTTAACACAGATGACCGAGGATATCCAGAACATGTACATCTCTATTAACAATGTCCTGAGTACGTGGAAGTCAGTTCAAGCTTCCCCCCAGGTATTATCACTCTCCTCCTCCTCAGTACAATCACCATGGCATAGACTCAGTCCAGGTACAAACACAAGTACTCTATTGAGATCCAGCCCACCAGGTAGCCTCAAACATCTTATGTCAATCGATTCATGCAGTGATGATTCCTCATCAGATTGTGTCCCACACAAAAACGCCTACGGTGACCCTACAATGGCATCCCAGGACACAGAGTACAGTCTGTATGAATACAAGTAGACACTGTACACAATACATGTCACTGTATGGGTAGAATTCATGACGAGTCAGTCTGACAGGTACATAGGTGTAGTGCTCCCTGTAGGTGTGTGTGTGTGTGTGTGTGTGTGTGTGTGTGTATGTGTGTGTGTGTGTATGTGTGTGTGTGTGTGTATGTGTGTGTATGTGTGTGTGTGTGCATGTGTGTGTATACATGTGTGTGTGTATGTGTGCATGTGTGTACGTGTGCATGTGTGCGTGTGTGTTCGTGTGCATGAGTGTGTCTGTGTGTGTGTGAATGTGTGTGTGTGAATGTGTGTATGTGTGTGTGTGTGTGCATGTGTGTACGTGTGCATGTGTGCGTGTGTGTTCGCGTGCATGAGTGTGTGTGTATGCTCTACATCTCACATGTAACAAGGAATGTAAAAATACTTCCACAATGTACACACCTGTATATTAAAGAAACAATAAAGGTCCTCTGCCACAGTTGAACAAAACTGGACATATCAAACATACTACATTTCAGATACAGATATGAAATATGAACAAATATTTCCGTGTTTGCATTGCAAGCAATGGAAATAGTATTATTTAATGCGAGAGAAAAAAAATCTATCATAGAAAAGTAGACAATTCTGATAACTATACATTCACATAAATTTACAAAATCCGGCAATGTACCTTTAACAGGGAAACTTGACCATGAACCTTGGATTATTTATGCCCAGCAGTGCAATGAAATCTAGCTGTGATCAGATAATAGAGAAACACTGATGAGATCTGTTCCTGGACATCGCTATCAACAAAGAGATAGTTAGAGACAACAGATATAAAAATGAGATGAATAGAATGAGATGTTAGTATTATAAGAACAGGCCCGATTTCTCAAAACAAACTGGAGTTTGAGATTTTGTTCAACTGAAATTTCTCCCATTGATTCAATACTGTAACGAGTAAAAACTTAAACCCAGCTGAGATTTTACTTATGTTACAGCACTGAGAATGGGAGAAATCTCAGCTGAGCAAAAGTTTATTTCAAGAAATTGGGGCCTGATCTCAATGGGTCTGGCACAGACAGACAGACAGACACAGACACAACCATACAGAGACACAGATAGACACACACACATACATACATACAGACACAGAAAGTCAGATAGACACACATAGACACACACACACACATACACAGACACATAACGTCAGATAGACATACATAGACACACACAGACACACACAGACACAGACAGACACACACACACACACACATGCACAAGATCATATGTGTGCATGTCAACAATCTCCTGACAATCACCATCAATACATTGCAATACAGCTGTAGTATAAAAGCTAGGACATAGACTATCATTAGTTCCAAGTACATTGATTCTGCATACAGATAAATAAACACCAATCAACAGATATTGATGCAGCTACAATAGGGATATATTGGCTCAATGAGTCCACACCATGCAGCTATCATCTCAGGTATTGATCATTACCATAACGTTGGGCACCAAAGGGATCTCACACACACTGGATTATTCAAAGTAACTACTTCTGTTGTCTGAATGGAGCACTCCATGTATGGAATAACTACATGCATCTATATATATTCATTAATGTGTTGGATATTATTAATAGAGTCTGCTACCAATTAGTGCCTACCAACTTGCACCTGCCTGTTACCATGTTATGCCTGCTACCTATAACTTATGCTTTTGAAATTCTAAACTGTGCCTGCTACCGATATTTATTAGTTATTCATAATAAGTTGTTAATTACGAGTGGCTATCGGAATATCTAAAAATTATTGTATTCAATAATCTGCTTAGGTATAATGAGCAATACTTTAAGATTATTCTTGCTATTTAAAGCAAATCCACATGGTCATGTAGCCATCAGGTAAGAAGTAATTGTCTGCGGATCTCAGATCTGGTGTTTGCACGTCCAGTAACACTACACGACAGTACACGCAATAATTGTACAGGTCCGTGGACAATGGGGCAATGTTCATACAACAGACCAGCAGAGGGAGCTGTGAAGCCAGAGAGATGTGTTTACAATGGAACACAACCAGGAACACAACCAGGAGGACACAATCTCTTCATCCAGCAGTTATTTTCATCATTTCTCTTACAACAGCCATTATGTTTCAAAGAATATTTAATTAGTCAATATTTATGGTCGTGAAGTGGCCTAGTGGTAAAAGTAACATTGGTGATATGGGTTACATACTGTTTGGACTCTATGGACAGAGCTTCATCCATGACATGGGTGTATCAATGTTATTGTCTGACTTTGGTATCTAAAATACAAAGAGAATCTGCTGTCACAGTTTACATCACATTTCTCACATTCCTAACCATCCAACCAGCATACAATGCTCAATACACTGATATTCTACCCTGTGTCTGCTATCCCATTTGTGACTGCTACCAATTTGTGCCTACCATATTGTGCCTACTTGCTACCATTTTGTGCCTGCTATCTATAATTTGTGATTTTGATATTCTGCAATGTGCCTGCTACCATTTTATGCCTGCTACCTATAACTTTGATAGTCCGCATAGTCAGGTAAAAGCATTCTCAGAGTAGCGAACTCTCCTTTAAGAACAGTTTTCTGGGTAGCTCGGTTTGTTGACTGACAGACAAGCATGTTAATGCACACAGAAAACATCATCATACCCAAAACAAGCACCGAGATAATAGGTTATTACACAGTCTTTGGATTGAACTCTGGTATTTGCAGCAACATCACCAGATCACCAGATTCACGCCTTCATGATTAACAGGTAACCTCGTAGATTTAAATTGGATGTGAGAATATAACACAATGAGATTGCATAGACCCTGCAAAGAGATTGATCGTCCATTTAATTCAATAAAAGTGTACAATTTTTCATCGTGTGCATGTACTTCAAAGTTCAAAGTGATCTGGTTTCAATCTGACTCCATTATTTTTTACTACATATTGCTTCCTATGGTGACATATTGAAGCGGACACTTTTTACGAATGTAATTACTTTGAAAATTGAACACTCATAATCAGCGATCAGTTAATAATCCTCTTTGACGTCTTATGTAAGTACTGGAGTGCATTGAGTATTTTTAGGGTGAATTATTATTATTATTACTATTACTATTACTATTACTATTACTGTTACTATTATTAGTACTATTACTATTATTACGATATGTAAAAGAATCTTGAAAGCTACTTTAAACCACAATTCATAAAAAGAATATATAAAATAATATTGATATTACTATTATTGTTGTTTGCAGTCTTGCGCACATATAGTACTATAATAAACATTAATCCATGATAAACTACCAGAGACAAAAGTAACCTCAATCATAATTATTATAATAGAGTTATTAGTTGCAATTAGCTTTAACATGGCAAATAGCAATATTTTACAGGATCTCTGTATCAATGGTCACACATCCAATGACCCCTGACCTCTTGTAATTTACATCAGTGCAGTACCGGTATGTAACGTCAATTTCGTTTTCCCGTTTCCACTTTGGGACAGATTATTGGAGACTGAGGATGTCTCATGGACATTACCAAGAGATCAATACCATACTGTCCTTACTCTGTCCACACACACCCCACACATGAACCACACTGACCCTTGAATTCTGACAGACCTTGGCATCACAAGTGGTCCAGATCAACAATGAACTAGTTAATGTGTCCGAGATCCTGACAGAGCCTCAGTTACCTTGTTGTAATGTTTGGTTCAAATAGCCATAATAATTGCTCTTACTCTGAAATTATTCAAAAGAATATGTTTATTTTGATTCGAGAGGTTTTATCGTGGTGTATTTGGATACAAATTAATATACACTTACATGGCTGTTTCTCTAAATGCAATTTTCAATTGCAAAAACAAGTATACATTCTTGTGCTTACATTTAGCTTTTATCTGGCAGCATCCAAGTGGAATTCATCAATTTTGTATCTCAGAATTGCTCCAACTCTCATCACTTTGTTATCAACAAACACATAATTCTATTGTGTCTTATCACATGCATATCTATGTTGTTCTTTAAGCATGCACATGTGTGGTTTAGCACTATCTAAGAGTAATAATAATAATAATAATATAATTAATGTATTATTATTATTATTATTATTATTATTATTATTAATGTATTATTGTTATTAGGCCAAAATAAAATATAGGTTTGTTTCCTGTAATGTTGATTTTCAAAATAAGGTCGGTAGGTAGGGAAAACATCTTATGTTATGAAAACATTTTATTGTCCAAAAAATAGGGTAGGCAATTTATAGTAACATTTTATTTTTCAATAATCATTTGAAAATGATAAAATTCAATTTTCAAGATATTCATTGGTCCATCTTCGAAAAGTGTATGTTTACAAACTATAAGAATGGTTTGGTTTTATTTCTGTAGGCCATGGCTGACTGGGAACTATTTGAAAAATAATAAATAAATAAAAATTCTAATGGTACTACACTGGTAGACCTCATTTCACAGGGCTCATTATTGTTGGTGCTTTGAAGGAACATGTATCCAAACGACTATAGTAAATATAAAAGTGGAGCAAATCAGACAAGGGTCGAGGGTAGGCGTCATAAAAAGTTATTTTTAAAAAAATCTTGAAAAAATGTCTATGCTCACACGCTTTTATTAAGGTTGGTCTGGTTAAAGGAAACACAGCTATTACTCTGATATGCCTTATTATAAATAACAATATTAATGCCCATTAATACTGATAATACAATCATATAGTCATGAGAATCCATAGCAGATAATCCAACAGTTGTCATTGTGACATGACCCCTCCAAAACAACTGTTACCAGCATTAAGAAGATCTCAATAAACAGCAGGTAACTGTATTGACCCAGCATGAGAACCATTACATCTCAGTTCCATCTATAAAGTCTCAGTTCTGTCCATAATTACAAGTCTCAGTTCTGTCCATAACTCTCAGTTCAGTCCAGATGTCTCAGTTCCGTCTACAAGTCTCAGCTATGCTCCGTCCAAAAGTCTCAGTTCCGTCCAAAAGTCTGCTCTGTATAGAAGTTTCAGTTCCGTCCATAAAAGGGGCCACCGAGTCCTTGAACAAAGGACAGTCTGCACGTGCAGTCTGGAGGACAGGCTATAGCAGCATTGTCAAAGGCAGTGGGGAGATCAATAAAACCAGAGGTCGGCATCAATGAGGTCATCATGCAGAGCTGCATTTCCAATTAATTATGAATGCCAATAAACAGCCCTGCTAAATTTCTTGAGTCATAGGATATTCCCCTCCAACCACATGTTACATGTTTGTAATAAAATATGATAATTTCTCTAAATTTCTTTTGAATTATGATATAAAATATGACTGGGAGCCTTCGTTATGGCATGGGGAATCCAATTATACTACAGGAATGTTCGTGCTACTAAGAAATCTCTCAATCATATGATTAATATTTTAGCTGATCCATTTAGCACTATTCAAGGAAGATGCTAAATGTCCCAAAGCTTAGCAATTATTCATCACGTACAGGATTTCAATGTGGATGAACCCATTATTTCACAAAAGTATAATATCCATATTTCCTTTGTCTTGAAATTGGCCATGACTCAATTAAAAAGTTTACATCCCATTACCAGATTACATACATGTATTAGTTGCCTAACCACACCTTTCAGTTGTTTCCAATTTACAGCATTTGATAACTGAAATTTGCTAAAAAGTCTTCCTAACATTATTAGTCATTTCCATGTTTCAAGGGTGATACAGTGTCATGTTGGGCCGCAAGATTCCGTATTTCGGAATATGGAATCTTGCGGATTGACGTGACACCGCATCAACCTTGAAACCTCGAAATAACTAATTTATTACCATTCAGGTCTCTAGCTTTATTTCCATACATCCGACTTAGTTATTTCTGTTATAGTCTAATCCAAGTGAAACCACATTTATCATGGGACCCATGTAGTCATAAGTAACAATGGTCATTCATGACGTAATGTAGACGAGGATTACGACTAATTTGTCTCGGGCCGTTGGCATATGCTAGAGAAAACTATGCATAATTATCGTTTATCATTTGAATAAGGGTAAGCTTTAGTCTACCTTTAACTCACATTTCATTAATCAATCTGTTTATTCAGTTGTTGTAGTATAATATGGACTATAAATTCATGATATCGAGTTTCAAAGTCGGCAGATGTAGCGCGCGATCATCAGAGCAAAATGGCCAGCCCCATAATACGAGCAATATTAGGGGGTCTAGGAATATGTATTACCCGGCAAAACAAACGAAGCTACCTTGATACGGCGTGGTACACTTGGGCTCTCGACCAATCAGATTCCTAGAATTTTATCTGAATGGTAATAATGTGCTATATCAATACAATAAAGACTTGTACCCTCTACCCAGTTATTATACACCCATGAGCATCTCCTGTAGGTACCTGTAGCAACTCTAGAAGCAATGTGTAGTAAAGCCACTACAAGGACTCTCTGTGTCTGTGTATGATACAGAGTAACTCAAAGGCAACTCCAACCTTGGCAATAGTGTTCTCTACAGCTAAGGCTTCCTATAGTTTATACCATTTCTTACAGGACAGACCAGCTCCTGAAGCATCATATAGTAGACTAGAATTATGCTGCAATAGCCTCATGCAGTAGAAGCATCCTGTACAGTGCTGTAGTAGTAGGACCCTGTAGCAGCAATTCCTGGTCTCCAGGTGTGAACTATCCACAGTGCAGCCCCCCCAGGGAGATATCTAGTCAGCCTCATGAATAGCTAATACACATGGTGGTCAATCCAAACTAATTGTTTCCCCAGCAATCCAATTGTAATCAACTGTAATATACACAGAGAATAATAACAACTGTCTGCACGATACAGCAGAGAATAACAACACTTTCTGCAGTAACAACAATACTATCTGCAGAATACACAGAAAACAACACTGTCTACGTTCATGAGAGATATTAGTGGATTTAGAAAATTGCTAATCAACTGTTCAAAGGCTGACTGGTAATGTAATAAGGAACACTATCCATAATGCATAATAGTAAGCTAGATATTGCCTCTTTTCCCATTAATGGACAGAGATGTTTTAGGACATGTAACACGATGTAAGAGAAATGATACTTCTTAGCTGCCGTCAATCGGTAGCCAATCAAAATGTAGTCCAAGCTACCAGTGAAGACTAATAGTATTATTTTTCACACGTGCGAAAGATAACAGAAAATGTCTGGAGCTTGCTGCACTAATTGGAGGAACACGTCCAAAACATAATTATTGGTAAGTGACTTACCTGATCCAATAGCTACGATGTCCGAAAACTGGTTGAAGTTATTCTCAACACGCACATATCCTTGTCGTAATTCCGCAAAGAACTCGTAACTTGTCAACAAAGGGAATTTCTTGGTATCGTAACTTTTCAGGTAATGGTAAAACAGTAATCCGTTCGGTTGTCGTGTCCGAAACTTCAATCCAATGTGAATATTTTGATTATCTGCATACTTTGGTGTGAACCCTACATGGGCCAATCCATTGAACGTCCATGTTGAGTTGCTGACATTAACCCCTTGCGTGTTGATAACGTTTTCCAGTAGCAGGCTACATAGGGTTAACAGCAGGTACATTCTGTATCACACCATCATCTGCAACAAAAAATATGTCATTGAAAAAAAGGAATTAACACATGCAGTGAGCTATAACATGCATACACCAGCAGACGGGGTAAATTAACACTAACAGATAGCACACCTGGTAGAATGTTCTGCAACACAGTTTAACGTAACATCCACATACGACATCTCCAAGACTCCCACGGTAAGGTTGCACATCAATCAACTAGAAATTTGAACATATCACTGCAGTAAACAACGAGACTGAAACAACAACAACGAACTGTAAGGTCAAGGTGACATATGTCGTCGTCAAACAGTGCCTGACAAACATGAATGGCATCCACACATTCACATACCCAGGAATTATTTAAATCAGTTTTCGTGAATGGCGTCTGGAACATGATTACGTCTCGTATACAAAACACCCAACACCTTCATCTCTCTGAGGTAAAACACTGTCTAAACCCTGTGGTAGTGTCATACACCTGGCATTGTCACGGCACAAAGAGCAGACGCGGTAGACCACTTACAGCATGTTAAGTTTAACAGCACAATTCAGGAGCAATAATACCTCGATATCAAATGACCTCCACCAAATATCAAAGCACTGCTCGTGTTTCCTCTTAGGGACACACTGAATATTGAGGTGACCCACTGAAGCCTTGGTTGCCCTCATAAAAAGAAAACAACGCTTACACTACCTGTATTGGAATATATTCGCAGATGTACGCATAATTAATATCAAATAATACCTGGGTAAAGTACTACATTAGCTAAATATTTAACATATATTTTCTTCTCAAATGCATGCATACAAAAGCAATCAGATCACTAAGCAAATCTTACTTTAAGAAGATATTTCTAACCAGCCCCTTCATCTCCTATGCTAACTTCCACGGCCTGCGTTGACATTCTACAATGTCTATTTAATGCTGAGAATGTTCAATACTCCAGGGTCAGAGCTGACATAGCCATACATTAAAGTAGTGCAACTCAGCAAAGTTTGCCACAAAGTTTACTGCTTTCCTTTCCAATGATGAGCATCATAAACCTTCTGTATACCTCACCCACGCAAATACATCTCACATACATATTACTAACAGAAATTCAAAGAGGTATTACAAAGAGTGTACCTCACATACATATGGCATAAGCGGAATAACCCAACTACATATTACAAACAGGATGTACCCTACATAAAAATCCTATGCAGGAGATCCCAGCTACATAAGCAGTGTATCTTACATATATATTACCAGTGAAATATCTCACCAACATAGAATATGTGGAAGATCTCACTTACATCAATTACAAGTAGTATATCCCACTTATGTATTACAAGTGGAATATCTCACTTACATATTACAACATTATGTCTCACCATCATATATCATATTACATGTAGTATATCCCACCTAGATAATGCCAACAGTATGTCTCACATGGATTGGATATTTAAATTAAACATTGATGT
>JAUTBT010000044.1:0-11516 GCA_032361225.1 Lepetodrilus schrolli | reverse complement strand
ATTTAATTGTTGTCGCATTTATGTCTAAATTCTTGAGGTCGCATTAAATTAGGGACGCATTAATTTCCTGATTTACATTATATATATATATATATACATTTCTTATGTTAGTTATAGTGTTACGTTACATGTGTCTAGTTTTACCCAAACTATCATGTTTAAAACTCCTATGGATGTTGGATGTTGCTGCACCATTCTCTGCTCGTGTTTAATCAGATTCTCAAATAGTGTATAGATAAAAGTGATTCATGCAACACTTACATGCGGACCCCCTAAAATTAGACTTACAACTACTAATCATACGCTACGAGAATTTCTGAGCTACTGGGACCAGGACATAATTTGTACCGGAGTAATATCTAGAATAGGACGTATACCAGTCTATTCAGTGGCTCAGAGAATAGATCGTAGTTGATCAGTTGTTTTATGACATGAAACACTCTTACATTGCAATCTGATCAGTATCCTCAAACATCTCCGAGCAAGCCTTGCATTCAGCTTCATTGGGACACGACGACGTAAACCTCTCCAGACTACCAGGAACCAGATGCGACAACTTGAACTGTTTAAGGTTCTCCGACGTTCCTATCTGGAACACATAAATATTGGTATGCAAAATTAATAGCCAATTTCATAATTATTGGAATTGGTTTACCCGGGAATCCAGCTCTATTTAGATGTTTAAGAATCCATGTCGATGGGACGTTTCTGTTAATAGATATCTTTAGTTTTCCCACGTTCAAGTTCAAACTGACCTGCTTGTAGCCCAGGCTGGTATCTCCTCTGACGACTTGGTATATCTTATATCCGACATTCCCCTCGCCGTTGTCGTCGTAAACCCGGATGCGACGTCCGTCGTTGAATATATCCATACGCACGCTTTTCACATTATTAATGAGGTCCTTTGTCGTGTACTTGGGACAAATGTTGCATGTTTCCAGCAAGGTCTTACTGAATCCGAGTATCAAAGAGTAGGCAGCATTAATAGCAAAGGGGACCCACGTGTCCGTCACCATCTTGCTAGCAGTGAGTGACGGGGAACATTGTCGGGGCCTCTTCTTATTGAAACTGACTGGAAAGGAGCAATTAGCTACCTCTTCTAAGAAGTCTTGCATCCAAGGATCCTCCGAGTTGAATGGATCGACCTCGCTGAAGTAGTCCTCAAAGCCGGGGTTCTTTGGGAGCTCCTGGGCTAAGGTTAGACTGTGGTGGAGGTTGCGGTTGCCTGGTAACACAATTCCACGATGTCCCCAACTCTCCCCACCAATGAATATGAACTCTTCGAGTTCCATTTCCTCGTTTAAAGCTTTCATCAAGACTGGAGTCACGTGTGACCGGACAAATATTATTATGACTCGAGCTTTAGGAAACCTGCGCAGATCGGAGACCAAACCGCGAAATTTAGAGACTTCACGTTCGTCTGGAATGGCCAGAACCTGCGCAATGCAGATTCTGTTTTCTTTTCCCGCTTTATGCAGGGAATCATTCGCCGCGAGTCCGTACTCCTCAGCGGTGATGATTAGCTGTACGTACTTGGATCTCAGCATACTGGCGAGCTGCATTATTGCGCGAGATTGTCCTGTGTCAGGGGAGCACGTCCTCATGAATGTCGGGAAAGCTTTCCTGTTGCCCAGAGTGGAGCTGGTTGAGGCGTAGGAGATGTATGGCTTGCCAAGATCAGTCATCAGGGAAGACATGGGAACCGACACGGAACTCCCAAGAGGGCCGACGAATCCTATTATCTTGTTGTTGACCGTTGCCCTGTCGACGTCAGTGATGACGGAACCACCGCTAATGAGATTTCTAATACGCTCCTTCGCTAGGTAGGGAGAGTTGCAGGTGTCAAACAGAATTAACCCGATGGTTAGGTTTCCCATCAGAGATGCGAATATGCCAGTCTTCTTGTTGGCCTTTCTGACAGAGTAGGCTATTCCTTCTGCGATATCCACGCCTCCTGTCTTTCTGAGCGTGCCGCAGTGAAACGGGTCGTCTCCCTTGCCCTTGTTGTGAATGGGAACGAGGCCGACGATGTAGTAATCGCCGGGGATGTGGAAGACACCGCCGTCGTCTGGTCTCGGCTTGCACGAGAGGCAGGACATCCCCTGCTGACACTGCACGTTCGCAGCTCCGTATGTCTCTTCACCAGTAATCGTGTACGACTTTATCTTGTCCGTATCTATGGACAACTTGCCGTTTACGTAACCTCCAACCTAAAACATAAACAATCGCACGTGTGTAACCAAGAACATAAATAAGTTCACCAATGTAACCTAGAAAAGAAAAGAAACACTCGCACATGTTAAAGATAGAACATAAACAATCTCACGTGTGTAACCAGTATCACCTAGTTCACACACACACACACACACACACACACACACACACACACGTGTATAACATAGCTTAGCCCTTGCCATGACGTCGTTCGTAAACTACTGACTCTACTTATACAAATTATTGGAGTACTGAAGTGATCATTCGTACATGTATTGATCATGAATAAAATGAAGACTCATTACCTTAACGTATGAAAACTCCGATCCATTCATTTGCAAATTGTCCACTGCATAGTCTAAGTTGGGACCATCCCCTCCAAAGATAAGCTCTCCATTTCTAAAACTGAACTTGTACGTGAAGCCCTCCAGTTCGGGGAAGTCCACTTCAGGATCAATCCTGACATTTTCTATTTCTTTGGAAAATGCTGTCTTCTTTGAATTCAGTGCTATCATGTCGGCGCACAACCCTGTTCTTTTCGGACATGTCTTTTCATATAGCTGCCTGAACGTCTTAGCAAAAGCTGCAGCAGCCATCAGGACATAATTGACATAAATGGATGTTTGTATTTTCTCGGCAGCTTTCGCAGATTTCTGTAGACATGCTTCTTGGTTGTAAGGTAATTCATTCAAGTCACACCCAGTGACCTGGTTGAGGTAGGTTAGTAACCAAGAATCGTCTTTCAAGGCACTCTTCATGATTGTTGCATTGGTGTGGATTCCCAGCCAGTGTCGCCTGAAGCGTTCCACAGTGTAATACGGAGGTCCGGGTCTCAGAAGACCCTTGGCTCTGGGATAGATATCCCCAAGGTCGTTCTGAACATAGTGCCAGTTTCGTCCAATGGATTCAGAAACAACGATCTGAAAATCATTTACTTTGATGGTCAGATATTGCAACATGTCTTTAGCCGTTGTTGCCTGTCCAAAGAATACTAAGCCATGAATGGGAGATTCCTGTTGGTAGAGCTTGTTGCCGATTTCCGTAAATGCCAGAATGTATTCTTCGGTACTCGCATTAGTATCCACGGACTCGAACAATGGAATACAGATCCCGTGTTTCTGAGCCATTGCTTTGATTGTGTTTGCCGCTTCCGTTCCGTAGTCGATAGCAACGTAATTCCATTTCAAGGTACGAAGCATCTGGAGGATAACCTGAAGTGTACACGTATTAACTCTTTAAGGCCAGGGCACTCTAGGTAAGGGTTAATATTGGCATATTTGGCTGCATGGCTATGTCAGGTAAGATTCTTCTACCGGCTCCGAGATTACAAAGTTTCTTGGGTATGATATCGTATACTCAAAAACGTTTCGTAATCGCCGGGTCTGGTCTCGGCATGCGTTGGTTAGCCCTTTCGCTAAGTCGGTAGTGCTTTGGATCGGGTTCGAATCCCATGATATGCATGGTCGTATTTCACATGCTTCGCTAAACGCGCCTTAATTTGCAGGGACACTTTTTACTGTGGTTATGAGTTCATGATAATGTTCATATTACAGTCTAATTAATATCAGATTTAAAACCAACTTCAAGATAATTTGGACAGAATCTAGATAGTTTAGTTAGGCTAGAAACTAAAATGTATTTAAATATCTATGGCGAGACTTGAAATCGAATTTTATTTTGATTACGGTAACATATTGTATTGGGATTGAGCGATATACTCAAAAACGTATCGAAACTTAGAGCATTAGAGCTTTCAGTCAATTTTGGTTGTTTATACGTCTAAGATAGATTTGTTTTGACCGGTTAACCTTTTGAAATTCTGATGTTAATTTGTTCACGTGATCTTGATAATATCCTGTGTGTCCCGCTTGAGCAACTGAGAGGGAAGTACATTTCTCAGCAGGAATATAAAAGGCCTTATGCCCCGCAACGTGCTCATACAGTCACGTGCCACATACTTTTAATATTCTTTTACTATCGGATGGAACAATATCGTCAAGATAAATTCGTTGTAGCAGTATTACATATGCATATGCGTTTTTATGCGTCCCGTGTTTGGATGTATCCCCCTCGCCTGCATGCATCCATACACGGGGACCATACACACACATATATAACCCTCATGATACTGATACAACTTATACTAATCTTTCTATGTTATACTTACATCCACTTGCACGTTGTCGGCTGGTATGACGCGGAATAGGTTCTGGAAGATGGTTTTGTCAGACAGCGACGCTGCGGTGGCTGAATACACTATCTGAAGCAAACGGTACTCCACCGGAAGTGAACTGAGCAGACGTGACACGACCCTAGCCTCGGAACTGTATCCAGGCCCAAGCAGCCCTATCAGGACAGTTAGGTTGTTCATGACATGTACAACTATACCAGGACTGCCCATATTTAAGACTATCCGTTAATTAGCTCATGGGCTAAAACACTGGGGGAGGGGGGTGTCGTATTTTAGCCCATGGACTTAATAAATTTCCTGATGAAAATACAGGCATTTGCATTTCGTTTAAAAAGATGTATGATTTACTATTACATACTAACCGAATACTATACTTGGAAATGTTTTCCACCTCTCAAACATGTCGATGGTTACTTTTGCTGCTCGCGAAGATTGGCCACATGTCTTGAAAGCATGTAGCCCTGCAAGTTTGAACACAGGAAAACATTGAATATCATAGATGCCAAATACATAGTATCAGAAAGATATTTGTTTGCATTGACTACTAATGTCTCTGATATGTTACCCACGCCTTATCTGGAAACCATTGAACATTACTTGATAACGGAGTAACTTTTAGACTCAGAAACTCATGGCGGATGATAGTAACACATGTATATGCTTCACTCTATCAATATGATATCTGCAAGTATTATTATAATGATTATTATGATGATTATGATTAAGATTATTATTATTATTAGTATTATTAGTAGTAGTAGTAGTAGTAGTAGTAGTAGTAGTAGTAGTAGTAGTAGTAGTAGTAGTAACCGTAGTAATAGTATATAGTGTTTATTGATATAGCATATGCACACCACAGAATTAATTAACTTTAGATATATCTAATTCTAGATTAGACAAGGTTCAATTGTTAATGTTTTAAGATCAGAAGTGGAAAACGAGGGTTCCAAAAACACGAAAACCAAAATTGAAGCGGTGCAAAACTAACCTAGAGAAACATTCGTAATGTAGCCTCTGTTATTCAGTTCTTTGAAAAACCACCGCACTGCTTCGTATGGCTGCAGTAATTTCTCAGATGGGACACTGCAAGGCGCATCCGCCAAGGAAAATAGTGCCGCGATGACAGCGTCTCCTTCCATGAGGACGTCATTCTCTAGCGCCGCCAGGCACGTCAGATATCCCACCAGTACCACGAACACAAGTAGCGCCATCTGGAAAACACCCTGGAAGAAAATTATTTCCGAATTAAAAGAACGGGATTATAATGCCAACAGTGTGACAAATGTAGTATCCACTTACCTAATCGTTTACTATTATTGCTCATATAGAACATAGAGCTATAGTTGCAAGAAGCCACGATCTCACGCAGCAAAAGCACACAAAAAAACATCGAAATAACCATTTTTCATTTCGAATTTTGAATTTCGATCATTTAAGTTTAGTTCTGGCACCCTTTCATGAAGCTCTTGTATCCACACCATAGCAATATTATATATATATATATATTGCTATGGTGTGGATACAAGAGCTTCATGAAAGGATGCCCAGACACATACAACACTAGATTACATCTTGCTCTGGTGTTACGTGCATTACGTGGCACTAACTCACAGTACTGAATTGCATGTTCTCTTGAGCAATACCTTATTGCTTTACTGGCTCGTGATATAGACCTCTAACGGACCTCTTGACCATGACTAATCGGAAGTTGTACGCCGACTGTTTTTTAATCACTCTATATAGACTAAAATGGCCGTAAAATGTGTTGTTTTTTTCCCGTATTGTCTAGTGAAAAGTCCCCAGTTTGACGAACATTGACTCAATTGAATAAACACCCACAGTAAAATGCGATCTGAGCTGTACTAGGATGTAATAACTATGAGCAAATATCGGCCTCGAGCTGTGATCACACATTGATATTTAAATTTGGAAGATAACATGCTAAGAGCTTTCTATCTAGGCCATCATTCGGTCACGTGTGTTGTTAGAAATGCCACAAACTTCCAAGAAAGCCATAATGCGTTCCGAGAAACAGATCTAGAGGTCGGAAGTGTTTATTGAAAGTGTATTGTATTGGTATGCTAATCTAGTTCAGTTTAAGTGTCGTATAGTACAGTGTCATACAGCTAGATTATTCAATGCGATACACTGTCAACAACGGCCAACTATTAATATCATGCATTAAAAAAGCTCGTTTTAGCTCGTTCATAGAAAAACTTCACGGGTCAGTGATTAACAGGGTCAAGCAATATAATGTCCCCCTCAACACGTCTGAACATTACATCGTTGTTTGATCAGAAAGCGGATGTCAGTTAGCCAATCAAAACCCGACGTCACTTTCAATATAGCAGCTATTCATCTTATATTTCTCAACGATCGTTTGAATGTCGTTAAACGACAATGACAAGTTCGAATTTGTGGTCACACGGGTCGATCGGTTGTAACAATGCGTCGATTCGCAGCATGTGAGCGAACATGCGATGCAATTCGCTACGATCGAGATAGCATGACCAGAGCAAGTTCTACTCGTACGACCAATCGAACCAGACTCGTCGTACAACGGATCAATCTGTGTGAGCGAGCCTTTAATACTGATTTACTTCCTCGCAGCTATATATACTAGGTGCTCAAATGCAATTTAGTAAATTCACTTGGTAAAATATTGCCTACGTATCACCGCTTTTGTGGAGAGCTGTGGTTTAGAGGTAGCGAATGCCTTATAAACCTGAGGCCTAGATAGTTATTGCCATTGTGTAGCACTCTTGAGCAAAGTGATTAGATACACACTGCTCCAGTCCACCCAGCTGTGAATGTGTACCCGGTAGGATTAAATGGAATTGTGAATGTAAACCTTCTAGCGCCTTAACTGACTTGGGTTTTATAGTCTCCAGGGAGTTAAGAAGGTTGAATGAGTGCACATTGCTCCCTTGACCGGGGTAATAATGTAGCGATTTGAGCATGCTTCAGAGTGTGGATTTGGCGCAATATAAATGTTCCCATTAGTATTATTATTATTATTATTATTATTACTACTACTACATCCACAAATATTTTCACGGTTGTTCAGCAACACTTTGTCTGTGCATCTTTATTTTCCGCCAACAGACGAAACACTAATTCGGAAATAAAATTAACTCTAATTTTATGTTTCTCATAACAATGCGAGAGGACGTCGCGTTTCAAGTAACGTATATTTGTTATGTAACATCAATGCATAACATAATTATATTCCCATTTTCTGAGTTCGTCGTCTGCATGAACGCCATCGAAATAAATATAGTGACTTTGTGACGCAAAATAAAAAATAAAAATAATTTAAAAAATTGATTTGAAACTATTAAATATTTAAACTCCAGAAAACATCTAAACTTGCCGTGGTTAAGCTTCATGACGCAAACTATTAAACAGCAACCAAACCAGCGTGGTAAATATCAGGTCAGTTTAATACGGATCCTGGTCAAAGTTTGTTCAGAAGATTCTGACAATGTACAGCCTAAATACAATAAGAATATGTAACACAATTTAAAACATTTTGGTTTTATGTTAAAGCTAGTATTATTACGCTCATGTAGATGCGACTTTTGTTTAAATCGGTCACTGGAAAGTGTTGATTTAAAAATATTTAGTGGCAAAATATGACCATTTTTGTATGTAACGGGTTAGCATCAACTTTTTGCATAGTTTTCAAATACATAAGTATACAATTTAGCATCAGTTTCAGATATAAACTTGTTTTGAGAGAATGTGCAATATTGTTACCTTTAATATGATATCTTATATAACATTGTACCGCATATAGCGTTCTGTAAACTCTAGTTTGAAGTCAAACATACCCAATGTAACGGCTTGACTTTGTGGTATAGCCCTAGTTTTAAAACTAAGCAAGAAAGTGCAAAGAAGTAGTTATATTGACCTAGTTTTATGGTCATAATCATATTTGAACCATACAATGTATGACTTGACACAATTAATGAAAATTTGAGAAAATCATAATTTTAATCACATTTTGTTTTGTGACGGAACATCTGTAAGGTCCGACACATATGATTATATTCAAATACAAACATCATACATAGTTAAAACACAATTTATCTTATAGGTAAACATGGACCTTATTTTATAAATATCAAATTATGAGCATAAATGCAGTTGTGAACAAAATCTGGACCAATGTTCAAAAGTTATGTGTAACATCCGTCATAGTAATGTCCGTCACAATTCTCAATAGTATAAATTACATCTATAGTTATGTTTATTATTAGGCAGATTAAGCATCATAGTAATACATTTAGTACTGAAATAGAAAGCAAAGACATAAAAGTTGTCATAAATTAACAAATGTACTACTTATTTTCATTTCTGTCCATTACTAGTATATTGTCTTCAAACCACAATGTTATGTAACATTCCATTTTAACAGACACCAAACCTCGAACAGTCGAGCCTCAGACATAGATTTTTTCAATTAATTTACATATTCTGTGTAGATAAAGTTAGTCTGTATACCAGCGCAATGTAAGTATTTGGTTTACATAAATAGTTTGTTTGAGTTTACTTATATTCTCTACTGAAACGGAAATTACACCACTGGGACGGACGTTACACATATGATATATGGTACGTCGTGAGCCCATGAAACATTTCTCAATGCTTTTTCCTACTTCACAGGGTCGATTTCATCTGTTTTTACATCAAGTTATGCAATATTCTAACTAATCCAACATAGATGGTTGAGAGGATGTATCAACACCAGATGACGGTATAGCACCAGACTCCAAATCACAGGCAATTTCCTGCAGTCATTCTCAAAATCTGTTTATGATTAATTAATATTCCTGCGTAGTATGCCAGTTGATCAGCTGTCAGACTGTCATAGTATCTCAGTTGTTCAGTTGTCAGACTGTCATCATCGTGGATGCAATCAGTATAAAACTTGAGAAAGAAAAAGAAAGGAAAAGAAAACAGAGAGAAAAATTGAAGCTGGCATTACTATACATTGTGTATATGTATCAAACATGTCAGAGTGAATCTGATCAAGTTATACAATGGTTGCTAAAGTATAATTGTTTTGTAACCACTTATTTGAACCGTCTCAATGTGCTGACAAGTCGTTGGAACCTAATTGGCAAGACAATTCAAATGAATGATCATGACATACTCTTACATGGAGAAATATAATTTTCCATTAAATCATAATGTGATACATATTCTCAGTCTAAGAATGTGTTACTATATTTAATTGCAATTTAAGGAATCGTAATGCACATTTTCAGTATTTATTCCATGCATGATGAACATGATGGACTTGACGCTTACTATTTCACCGTGCAATGAATACCATTAATACTGATTGTACTTGCACATTATGATTTTTTAAATTTAATTTTCAACAAAAACTGCTGATGGCACAGAAAATAAAGATCCAGAGCGTAAACGAGCAGAACGGCAGAAATAGATGGAGTACTTAGAAAAACATCCACACAAACTGAAAGCGGCATTAGAGAAAACCAGACGTGATACAGCAGAATGTGTGCGAAAACATCGACAGAAGAAATCCCAGACCGTTGCTAAAGAAACACAGAGACGACTTCGAGAAAAACAACGACTGCATGTGGCAGAAAGTCGGGGGAAAAGAGGAACAACAAAAGGATCGTACGAGAGACCGTGTGAAAAACTTCCGTCTTCGCATAAAATTGGGGGCCGCATTCTTTGGTGATCATAGTAATTCATCAGTTGAAGAAGCTGGTACCGAATCACCAGTTGTCAAGGGAGAACAAACCAGTGCTTATAAACATAACGGTAGTGCGTCTCGGGCATACAAACGGGTGAGAGAAGCTCTACCAGAATCGCCAGCGAAGAAGGTGCGGATAATCGAGACAATTGTGGCACAGTCTACACCCAGATCGCGTAGAGCCTTACGAGTAAGCCCAAGTCTACAAGCTGTGTTTGTGGGAAATTGTAGCCGTCGATAAAGAGCCTTAAGTGACCAACGTTGCAAATGACAATACTTTGACCGATGAAGTGGAAAATACTGATTCTCTTAACGGTTTTGTGGCAGTCAAGTTTATGACAAGAAAATCAAAAATGTGTTTATATGCAAAGTTATAGACGCGGAAAAGGATGATGTATGGTTGGAATATCTGGAAAGGGTCGTTTAAATTATCAATATCCTGCTGTTTCTGAAGAGTCATGGCAACGAAAAACTGATATTGTGTGTGCGTTACCAACACCAGATTATCTTGTCACAGGGTCGTGTGTGAAATGTGTTTTCAATTTAAATGAAAAACAGAAAAAAATGTTTGGCAGGCTTTAAACTAAAGTAATTTCATGGTATGTGCATGACTGTATGGCAAACAGTGTATTAGAACCTGATCAGAATGCAGGAGTGTGTAAAGATGTAAAGAAATAAGTGACGTTAACTCTTAATTTGACAAATGTAATGTCGTCTCGGATGTTGTAACGTCCGTCCCCATCGCTACATATGGAAAATGTATTAACTGTTTAAGAAACAACAAACATTAGAACATGTTAAACAAGTTTGTTATTTACCCCACATACGGTATATTATGTTGAAAGCATTTATATCTGCTAGTTTGTAAATAACGGTGATGTGTTTCCAGAAAAAAATTAAATTCACAAATTGTGTGACTATTTTGAAAGTTATCATTGATGTATTCCTACTTAAACACTACATAAACATTTAAATATGTTCGCAATGAACAGAAGTTAAAAGACAGACCATTAACACTCATGATGCAGCTTATATGACAACAAAACTTTGAGTATATGTTTATGTAACGTCCGTCCCCTATTTTGTAACGTCCGTCACGTTTGCAGCTTTGTGTAAATAACATGTTCAGGGTCCAGTTGCACGACGCTCTTGTAGGCTACAATAGATGTAGGGACTTACAACTGCCGTTACAATAGTTGTAGTGCTGTCTTATTCAGAGCTTCGTGCAACCCAATTCCAATTGTAGAAGACTCTACAATTGGACTATTGTAGAAGTATCGTTGGCAGGGAAATCATATACTATTATTGGAATTTAAAGTTATTCAGAGTTGCTTAGCGGTGTTGGGATCTCAGGGGTATGGTGATGATAATTCCATTTTT
>JAUTBT010000043.1:0-11517 GCA_032361225.1 Lepetodrilus schrolli | reverse complement strand
CGTCAGAAAGGTAACTTTCGCGAACATTGATGCCGGGCCCCCGGGGCGGGATTTGAACATGGAACCTTTGGCTCCGAGGTCCAACTGTTCTACCGCTGCGCCACCACCCGCCCCTTATTGGTACACAGTGCTGCTACAGCATTGATTTTTAACATAAGTCTATGTGTATCCTCAGATGTGAGACTGGTGCCATGATTGCGACCTGCTACCTGACCCGTTGTCTCAAGACAGTGTGTTCCACACCACTCCTTACAGGTCAGTGTAGTCTGGCAGGTAATGTTACAAACCCCTGTTTGGTACTGTAACTCAAAACCTATTTAACACAGGTCACTCAAATTTGGCACAGTATTACACTTTACACTTTAGCTATATATGTGAGGGGTGCCGTTTTATCAGGTAACAGCGATTTACATATATTTGAATGCCAATGACGATTTGTCACATGACAATATTATGAATATTCCTATTGTTCATGTACTGACAGGTGAAACATCGTTATGGACAATTATATGACATAGGTATTTTACAAAAATATTTTTTTATGTAGATTCATAATACCTCATAAGCTTTACTATTATCTTCAATTGCAAAGCAAACACAAACGCAAATTTATATCTGTGTCCAAGTATACGTAGACGAAGCGGACTTGTCATGCATTATACAACTCTCAGAAGGTGTCATGAACATTGTGAAGAAGTGTTACAATACAGAAGAATCGTTGGACCCGGGGATGGTATCAAAACATGGATATGAATTTTAATTTGACTTTTTCGATGCAATAATTCTTAGAGATACAATTCGTGAGCTTTCTAGTATTAAGGGAAAACAAATATAATGTAAACTAATAAGTTGAAATATGTTCTCCTTTTGATCATGACCTCGATATCGGAAGATACATTATGTACCACTTTCCTTGCTTAAATTTCTTTTAAGATTATTGATAGATGAATCTCATGTGACCAATTGTCATTGATGTTCCAATATGTAAATCGCTGTTACATGACAGAAAGGCATTCCTCCACAAAAGTATGAAGTAAAATAGTAATAGGTTAAATAGGCAGAATTTTTGTTCGGTGATCTATGAAGTTGGAATTGGTAGGGTACACGCATTTTTTGACACTGTACAAAGTTTGAGTGACCTGTGTTAAATAGTTGCTGAGTGACGGCACCAAACAGGGTTTGTAACATTACCTGCCAGATGATCCGTGTATATTATTATCTGTCCATTTAAATTTGAGTTATGGAGCTTATGTGCATCCATTTTTATGGTTACTATAAATTGTATAAAATGGATAGTTTCTAAAATTATGAGTAACGCGTACTTCAGAGTACTAGTAGGTCGGCACGTACTTCAGAGTACTAGTAGGTCGGCACGTACTTCAGAGTACTAGTAGGTTGGCACGTACTTCAGAGTACTAGTAGGTCGGCACTTCAGAGTACTAGTAGGTCAGCACGTACTTCAGAGTACTAGTAGGTCGGCACGTACTCGCACGAGGAGTAGGCCTACCCGAAATATTGACACAAGAAGCAATACATATACATATATTACAAAGTCTATTCTGTAGTTTTACGTGTATGTATACTGCAGTGCACGTGTATTCATTCTTAAATATAAGTACATGTAAGTATTCGTGATTTATTATTGTATATATGCAACCTTATTTTTTTTCATCACATGATGCATACATATATAAACGTTCATATAAATAAAAATATATGTATTTATGATACATAGTCAGCGAGGGCATCAGTTAGATTATATCTCTTTAACAATCTAAACATATTGAGAATTGGTGATGAATACTTGGAGTTACATTTACAATGAGACTATACATTCTTACTGGTCAGTGCATATATACATGTATACTCAACAAATAAATTAAGTGCTGGCAGATATTTTGTGGGGATGTTTCCTATCAAATATTGGAACTCTTGAGAAATCTGGTGCCATTATTCTTCCAATTTTTCTGCAAGCACTTGAAGAGTACCTTGAGCCTGTAGACGTTTGGAAAGATCACTGGCCCTTAATTAATTGTGTTGACTATACTTACAATGGATAGACTGAAAATGTAGTCGGAGTCTTTGTCAAATACTGGAGCCAGTTCCATAAAAATCATTGATGGATCTGACTGCAGAATTCGACCTCCAAACTTTTAATTAATTCAACTCTCATCCTGCTGTGGAGCAGTGATGTTTGTAAAACCAGCAAGGAGATGGATTACTGATGTATTTGATCCCAGGGTAAATGTTCTCCCTCGTACATGTTCCAGAGTTCACACACTTCATTCTGGGGAGCGAGTCTGCTCCAGAAGTCCCCGGGGAATGTCGGTACAAAGTACGTCAAATTCTGATCCACAGGTGCAACCACATCTCTGAAGAGGTAACTTTAACATTTAATGTCTATCAATGAATGTAGTTTGTTAAAGTCAATGTTGTTGTGTGTCATTGTTGTTGTGTGTCATTGTTGTGTGTCAATGTTGTGTGTCAATGTGGTGTGTCAATGTTGTGGTGTGTCAATGTTGTTGTGTGTCAATGTGGTGTGTCAATGTTGTGATGTGTCAATGTTGTATGTCATTGTTGTGTGTCAATGTGGTGTGTCAATGTGGTGTGTCATTGTTGTTGTGTGTCATTGTGGTGTGTCAATGTTGTGGTGTGTCAATGTGGTGTGTCAATGTTGTGTGTCAATGTGGTGTGTCAATGTTGTGTGTCAATGTTGTGGTGTGTCAATGTGGTGTGTCATTGTGGTGTGTCATTGTGGTGTCATTGTTGTGTGTCATTGTGGTGTGTCAATTTGGTGTGTCAATGTTGTGGTGTGTCAATGTGGTGTGCCAATGTTGTGTGTCATTGTTGTGGTGTGTCAATGTTGTGTGTCAATGTGGTTTGTCAATGTTGTGGTGTGTCAATGTGGTGTGTCATTGTTGTTGTATGTCATTGTGCTGTGTCAATGTTGTGGTGTGTGAATGTTGTGATGGGTTGGACATTTGGGCGTCATTTCACGAAACTCCTATGAAACCATAGCATTCTCATAGTGATGTCTTATCCATAGAGATCGGGCACTTACGAGCACGCTATCGTCTCCTAGTGGGTAAGAGAGATTTGTGAAACGACACCCAGAACAGTGAAGTGTCTCATATACATCTGTATTATTTCTTTTGTAGAATGTTTTTCATTTATACGTTTAATCTTCTACCTGAACACAGTGTTAGTAGTGAAGTAGTAAACCGAAGCGCTCATAAAATAACTCATATATGATCATGTCTTGCATGTTTTGACAACTTATCGTGACAAAGACTCGCACAAAATCATATTGTGATGGATCCTTCTGGGTAACCGGCCTCACAATTTGGAATGGAATTTTAAGTGGTAGCTGACCGCTCAGGTTAAAATGAAGCACTTTTGAACTTGATGAGAGAGAACCTGATCGTATCTAGGATTTGTTCCTGCCCCAAACGGAATCACGGGCTGAAAAACTTGTGGTGTCGCCTTAGGCAAGTGGCTTAGTTCGAAAATGCCTCTGTTCACCCAGAGAATGGGTACCTGGAAGGATGAGATGGACATGTGAATGATAACCTTGTAGCACCTTGAACGGCAGCTTGGGTTGTATTCTCCTCAGGGAGTTGAGTACACAGATCCATTGACCAAGGTGATAATGTAGCACTATGAGCATGCCGATGTCGAGTGTGGATTTGGTGCAATATAAATATTCACATTATTATTATTATTAATACATTATTATGTTATTAGCCCAGTCATTATTGGTCAGTGTGCACTCGCCTTTCTTCTCAACTCCCTGGGGATTATAATCGCTTATGGGTTAAATATTCCCGCTGCAACGTAAAACACTAATTCAATAAATAATGCTGGGAACCTTTCACATTTCCATCTTGTCCTGCCAGGTACCCATGCTCTGCTGGGTGAACGGATGCATTTTCAAACAACACCACTTTGCCGGTGACATTACAAGGCTGTACAAGTCTGTGTCTGTTCATAATCCTGGATACTACAGAATGAGAAATGTACAGCCGCTATCTCACAGAAAGAGTAAGAGAGTATTGCCCATATGATGGCCATACGTGAGTGAGTGAATTACTGTTCTACGTCACAGCGGGAATCTTTCACCCATACATGACGATTGATGGCCATACAACTAATGATGTATGTATGGAATTATCACTATATGAGCAGAGGAACAGAGCATTAATAATGACATAGGGTCGTGTTTCTATAAGTAGGTATTTCCTATTTCCTTTCCAAACAATAGTTCTGTCTAACAAGACTCTGGCTGTGTGGTTGAGTGAAAGGTTGTAAGTTGTTGCACAAACTGATAAGCACATGGTTCAAGAGTCACAGGTCAAAGGTCAAGGGTGAGGTTGCACTTGGGGGTTGGAAGTCCACTTCCTTTGGATTGTTTTTAAAGGGTCTCGAAACAGAATCTTTAATTATAGAAAGAAAGAAAAACTATTGCTATTACACCATGAACTGTGCTATGTTTTATCAATAAATTGCACTTTTCCCCCAGTTTTTTTGTGATTACCTCATATGTACCAAAGGGGAGTAACTCCTGTTTTTTAAAATTATTTTGCATTCAATAATTGCAGCTTTTTAGAGGTGCAATTTTCAAAACAATTAATTGTGGAAAAAACAACCATGTTTTAATGTTTTTGCAAATATAGTTTATATATTAAATTTTATATAGTAAATATATTACAATAATAATAACCAACATTACATGGGTAAATTTGTACTATATATTTGCCACACCCATGAATATATATTCTGTTCAAATCCAATAAATAATTTTAATAAACATTACAGGTGGGATTTATCAACTTCAGATTTATTCTCAAAGAGCCATTGTTTCGTAGACTGAAAGTTGTCTCTTTTTCAGACATCTTAACACATACTCCGTTTCTGTGTTTCAGGATGGTGAGTTGGACCCGTGTGGTGATGACACGACGGGCTCATTGGTTGGCGGCCATCTTGTTTACCTGTCTCGCCATCAATGGAGTACTATTTGTGTTGCGGAAAAATGGCAGCACCCGTTCCTTTCTGGTTTGGGAAGATGGTGACAAGACTGAAGGAAGTGCCAAAGATATCTGGGTCTTCCAGCCAAATTCCATCTCCAACATCGGCAACAATAAGAGTTCCAAGGTACAGACTGGCAGTCCTTACGACATTAAATTTCTGATAAATCGTCCAGACTTTTGCAAGGAAAGCCCTGAGTTGATCATCATTGTGTGTGTTAGCATACCGAATAGCAGAGGGAGAGGTGCAGTGAGAGAGACGTGGGGGTCATATGCAAATGATACAACACACAAAACTAAACTATTGTTCATGGTTGGACAATCGGACGACGAACCTCTGATGACTTCGCTTCTCAAAGAAAGCGAAAGATATTCCGACATCATTCAGGCCGATTTTCACGACAGTTACCGCAACTTAAGCATTAAATCAGTTACCATGTTAAAATGGGTAACCACGTATTGCAACTCCGCTAAATATTTATTAAAAGCCGACGATGATATGTATATAAATGTTCCAAATCTATTGACATCTTTACGAAAACAAACCCGAGAAAAATTTGTCTTGGGATCCGTGATTGTTAATGCCTATCCAATTCAGAACAAAAAATCTAAGTGGTACACGCCCAAGAAGTACTTCAAGGAGAAAGTTTATCCGCGGTATGCCTCGGGAACATCGTATTCCATGTCCATAAAAGCCGCCGCGGAACTGTATTCCGCGTCGCGGAAACTCGACATCTTCTGGTTGGAGGACATTTACATCACAGGATTGTGTGCACGAAAAGCTGGTGTATCAGTATTGAATGACAACGGATTTTCATATGCGAAGAGAAAGGCAACGGGATGTGGTTTAAAGTCGGCAATATCGGGACATAGGTACAGCATTGAAGAAATTTACAAAATACATAAAGAGCTGTATGCTAATACCCCACCAAAGTGTTGAACATTAATAATGTGAACAATTCCTTTGCCGTTGCAATGGAGGAATTTTGGATTTTTTTTTTCTTTATTTTAATTTTTCTTTAATGGTAGAATATATTGACACAATCACTAATAGTAGCAAGAGTGCTTTTTTCTATTCATGTTATTTATGAGACAATTACTAGACACTTGAAATTCCAATTTGCGATACAAGCACTAATATTGGCATGAAGTTTCCTATTTAGATTACTTTTAGAAAGAAAATTTGTACTGCACAATTCTAATTCCAATATGGTATACCATTTTCAAGATGGCTGCCAGATTTGTCACTCCATAATTGAGCATTTACATCCTATTAATGAACTGTTCATGTATTCTTCCTTATCATGGCAATATGTGATATTTATCATTTATTATGAACAAATGGTCCAGTTGTGTAGACTGGATATATCACAAATTGGTTTTGGAATTTTGGGATATTTTTGCTATATAGATGCTATGTAGTATGTTGTTGAACATAACAATCTAACGTGTATTATACAAATAATACATCAAATGTATCAAATAAAGCTTTCCATGACATGCACAAGTCACTAGAGCACATTTGAGTAGTTTGAGCATTTATTCTATTTGCACTTTATAAATATTTAAATAATAACAACAATATCTCAGTGGTATTTCAATCTCAACAATGTCAGTACCATACAGTGATTCAAAACAAAACATCACTTCATACATAAAATCGCTCCGCCCAAATAAATGGGATACTGAAATCCATAATAAATTGCACAATTTTCAACCCATCATTGGATTTACACCGTTGTCGTGGGTATATTGTCGCCAGGACGAGACTGTCCTGCGACGATGCCGCATCGGTCATACCTTTTTTACACACTCTTACATTTTAAATGGCGAGGATCAACCTAGGTGCGTTGGGTGTGACGAGAACCTCATGGTCAAGCACATCTTGCTTGACTGTGTTGACTTCTCAACTCAACGTGCCGGGTTTTACTCCTCGCCAGACCTCAAACATCTCTTCACCCAGGTTCCTGGGCATCTCATCCTATCGTTTTTAAAAGAAATTGGTTTATATCATAAGTTTTAATCTTTCACGACTGTATTCTTCATTCTATTATATTCACAATATTTAATCCTATTCAATTTCATTATTCCATTTGTTCAGTCATATATTCACTTTTAATCAATTTTATTGGCAGGTTTCATGCTGCATTTGATTTTAGCCCATTCATATTGTATAGTTAATTAATTCATCATCATGTATGGGTGAAAGCTTCCCGCCGTGACGTAAAACAGTAATTCACTCACACTCACTCACTCACTCACTCACTCACTCACTCACTCAGTGGTATGTCTAAGGCATATTTGGGTATTGTTCATAAATGTATTCAGTATTTTGCGATTTTATTACCTAACAAAACATCTAACACTAGACTATTGTATATTACAATAATTTTACTTTTTCTTTTCTTCTCCAAAGTGTTTAGTTATCAGGCCCGGATTTCTCCAAAAAAAACTCGGCCAAGTTTAAAACTCTATAAATAACTGATTTTTCTTGTCAGATGCAGTTTTCAGTTCACAATTGGATTCATGGATTCATGGCAACTGATGACATGATCCTTGAATATGAACATTTTGATCTTCCAAAAATGAATCTTATATATGTAAATGGGAAGAAACCTCCCTGATTGTACACGAGTTGCCCAGTCACAAGAACCAATCATTTATGTCGAAAAAGGATTTTTTTATATACATGAAGTCGATGCAAAAGCCAGTTTTCCATATTACTTCTACTCAATGCATTCATGTTTTATTGTATTTGTTAGGTACCATATTAATTTACGATATCAAGGTTGATCATACTGTCGTGACATGTAACAGCTGACACTTCAGACCATGGTGCCATAGTCATATCCAGTGACTCATATCCAGTGACATTGATTTACTGACAACAAAATCGGTTAAAGTTTGTTTTAGTGCTTAGTGCTCATGTTTTTGTATGTAGTGATCAATGTTAGGCCATGGTTTACGGATGTTTATGTGACAACTTTGGCTCCAACGGTCGAAAATATGAATAAATATAATTTAATATTTTTGGCCAGTCTATCAGATCCAATATAAAATAATAATAATTGGAGATTATGAATGGTCAGTTTAGAGAAAATAAATATAATTGCCAACAATTGTTATAAAACACCAGTCCATATAAATTGTTCAGATTCAAATGCAGTTATTTTCAAAGTAATTGTAATAAACTATACTTTTGTTCTACATATTTACCAGTAAGCAATCAAATTGGCTTTACAAGCATTGCCTGACGGTCTTTGGTAATGTACAATGATGGTTTATATGACTTATTCCTTCACCATTTATTATGATAATTTTCTAAAGGCTAGTACACTGTTTGCGGAATATAATAAAAATAATTATTTTCATTTTCCAAACTGGAAGAACGTGGGTCAGTGGATCCGTAAACCATAGAATCGAATAACTATGGTCTAATCGGCTAGATATTATTCAGAGGTAGCATAGAGACTCGCCATTGACTGTGTTTTGAAATCTAATGTTTTCCTATGAGTTGACAAAGGTAGCCCAAATCCGATGGGCGATAAAAGTCAATAATCAGTCATGAAGCTGAAAGATCTTTTGAATGTATATAGTAATCTTCCATTTACATCCATCTACAATGTCGAGAGAGAAAATTGTGTATTGTTATAATAATCCTCTGTTATCTACTGGTATCTCCTCCAGTGAATATTTTCCACACAGCCAGTAACCATTTCAATTTCCAGTCCCATCCTCTGCAACAAATGGTCAATTTCCTACTTCACATCGGTTACCGGCCCTGAGCAATACAGACCATGCAGTTTGCTCAGTTTTCATCTGCTATGTCGTAATGAATAATACTTAAAAGATCAGCCAATCCGAGAGCTCCTCTTGTTGACAAATCAAAATGGCCACCAACATTGCCATCACAGTCAATCTCTAAAATCAGGCAATGTGTCAAATGTTTTAAACTTTCAGTGACTTTCTTTCCACTTGGTCAATTTTTAAAATGCCTGAAATGATAAAATTACTCCCCTTACTTGACAGATTGGCTGGCGTGAGTTTGTTGGGGGAAAAAAGGAAGATAATGTGTAAATTTTTATAGGTATTCACACAATTCATATAAAAATTTATGCAATCCTGTGTGAATATCTACAAAAACTTACACGTTATCTTCAAACGTTTTCATCAAACTCGTGCCAGTCAATCTGTCGAATAAGGGCAGTAATTTTTGTCATTTCAGACTTGTTAAACATTGCTTGAATTAATTGAAATTCACTGAAAATTTAATACATTTGACACATTGCCTGATTTTAGATATTAACTGTAACATATATAGCATGGGCTTGGTCTTTTTAGAACACTTATTGCACTGAATATAGAAAATTGCCATTGACGTATGTCAGCCGGTTGGTGACCCTACGTCTCGGAGGATGTATCCAGTCATAGAGTGTAATGATGGCAATGTAAAAACATGTATTTGTACAGAGATCTTCCATTATTGTTATTTAATCCAGTGGATGTTGTCCATACAGCCAGTAGATATGATACATACTCAGTATTGAAGTGTTATATAATATATGATATCACTGGAGTATGTTCTCAACTCAAGTCTTGGCTCTATATGCGTGCGTGCGTACTTTTGTGGACATGTTTGTATGTGTGTTTGAATATCAATGTTTAACATTCCTTATTGTATGAGAGAGATTCCTGTTGAAATGTTTAACAAATCCATCACTCCTTATTGTAAATATGACATTATACATGCCACAATCCAATATACATGGTATGGCTTGTCCAATTTTAATGGGATATTTATACATAGATTATCTTCATATGAAATTTGTAATACAATATAACTACTGTTGTGTTATTAATTTAGGTAAAAATATTCAGTCTTTTGTTGTTTGAATAATTAGAAAACTTACATTTGGTGAAATGTTGGAATTTTTTTAGTTGGAAAACAAAGATCTTTGTATAGTAATTATTGTTTAACTATCAGAGGGTTTCAATTAATAGCAGATTTACGGTAGGTTGAAAATATCTGTGCTCCAAATTCTAAATATCTGCTATTTTTGCACCATTAATTTGATCCTTGAAGTCATCTTCTGTATCAATCCCTTATATCTTCTTACATCCTAAAAATTTACTTTGGTTTTCATTCTAAAATTCCAAATCATTTCCAGTTGTTATGTCACAGTTATAATCATAATCTCATCAGCCTTCTAGTCAGAATATGAATAATTTAATCTCAACTTACAATTCCATTTTTGCGATATATGTACATTTTTTGCAACTTAACGTATTTTAAAGGATATGCAGTCAAAAGAAAAGCTTTAAAATGAATTTATTTAAAAAGAAATTTTTTGTTTCTTTTCATTTTAGATCAATTTTAAATTGGTGATAAATCATAGAACACCAATAGAACTCTAATATCATGAATTCTGGTATACTTGAGCAAAGTGCAAAGTCCACAACTCATAGGGGAAAGCTAGCTTGTCAAATATTGAATTGCATCAGTGCATTATATCACACACTGAAAAGGTATCTGTCCAACATCAGTTCTAGTCCATTATAATAATGTCAATGTTGTCGACTTGTATAACAAGGTAGGTACAATATTTGAAGTTCAAATCATTACACATCTTTGTGTTCCATTTTATTGTTATTTAATTTTACATAATTAATAAACATGAAGATTTGTAAATTGCTAATGCTTGGAGGCTTTTTTAACCGACTACTGTTATATCATTTACTCCTGTGATAGGCCTACTGTATATTGTTTGCTAACGATCATACTGATCATAGCAATAAATTGATGTGTCCTCATATAAACGAGTTTGTTTTATATTTAGTTTAATAATGCTGATCTGGATTCTAAAGACAGGTTGATTCAATTATGGGTTAGAGCTACTGTCAAGATTATTTCACTAATATCACGGCTTGTGTGTATTGTGTGCACATGTACTTTGACATCAACAGGCCATGGTTCACATGTGAAAATGTATTTTTCATATTTTTGCCAGTGAAAGAGAACCCAGTTTATTTTTACTGGATTTCATTGGATTTACACACACACACATGCACACGCACACACACCACACCACACCACACCACACACCAACCACACCACACACCAACCACACCACACACCACACAAACACAAATTTAAATATTTAAATATTTAAACTCATGGGCATAAGAAACTTTACACTGAGTATGAATGTCGGTGAAAGGAAAACCAAAGCGAATATCTATATTGGAATGAATGTATTAAATTATGTTAAAATTAATGTCATTGCAAGCAATTAACTAAGAGGTGCTGTAGATGGATGTAGTGCACATGTCTCCTGAATACACGTGGGGTCCAGAACGATACACTTCCACATTATCTATGAATTAGGCATTGGTTATACAGTTGAAATTTGAATGTTTACTGTAAATCAGGAAATTAATGCGAGCAGGATATTAATGCGAAAAATGCGATTGGCGTGTGGCCGCATTCAATTCC
>JAUTBT010000042.1:0-11518 GCA_032361225.1 Lepetodrilus schrolli | reverse complement strand
AGTAAGAGCCACATTGACTGGACTAATTGTGTAATCTGACTGTGTAATCTGACTGAGTAAGAGCCACATTGACTGGACTAATTGTGTAATCTGACTGTGTAATCTGACTGAGTAAGAGCCACATTGACTGGAATAATTGTGTAATCTGACTGTGTAATCTGACTGAGTAATCTAACTGAGTAACCCAAGTAAAATGGGGCTGCATATGTTGATTTGTGTGGATCTGCACATTCTATATTATGACAATATCCATATACCAGTTCTAGGTTTTGCTTAATGTGGTTTTCAGGCAGCCAATCAGATTTTAAAAATATTTAAAAGGAAGAAATTGAGATCATGATAAATGGTAATGTGCCATTTTTCAGCTATGATGAAATTTCCACTTAAAAGTAACCTTATAATAAAAAGAATAAAAACAGCGTTAAATAGATAATGGCAATAGACAAACACTGTATTATTGTTAAGATGAGTACCAAAATCTATCTAGAATTACACAAATAACTGACAAATTTACTTTGACCATACTTTGAGACAATGGGGTGTATAAAATAAATACATGTATTAAAATTAAACTAAAATGTACACATTTTTACAAGTCTGAATTTTTGAAAAGTTGACACAGTTTCTGATGAGTGTGCAAACTTCTGGAATAGACATAACTCTTCCCACAGACACATCTGCATCTCACATTCGCATGTGCTCCCAAAATATGTCTCTTGCAATCATTGGAGCGGGTGAACATTCGCTTGCACAAGCCACACTGAAAACGGTCCTTGCCGTTGGTTTTTATTCTGGTGAAAAGATCATAAGGATCCTTGTTCTCAGGACCCACACTGTCCTCCCTCCTTGAAGCCGATCCAGAGACAACTGCTTTTAGGGAACCATGGTCTGAAATGTAAAACAGGCGACTTGGATTTTGCTGTCTGGCAGGAATTATATCACTATATCGAGATGATATCAATGATGAGAGAGTGATGCTCCTGTCTGTATTGGATCATATGGATATTAATTAGCAGACATGAGAGCAACCAATCTTGAATAAAATCCTAGGTGAATGTGATTGACATGAGAGTAAATGTCTTTAGCATGGCCATGTTATTTTCACGTAGCAGTCACTATAGCTAATCCACATTGAAATATACGATATATAATCCCAGATGTTGAATTATTAAAAAAAAATATATCTGTTCAATAAAATGTTCCAAGACTGCAAAAGTAGCAAATTGTGAATAATTATGAATTTCAATACAATATGATTCATACGAGAGAATATTATTTCTTTCTTCTGATACCGTAATTATTTCCACGTTTCATAAAAATGGTACCACGTTAAGGTGTGTGTTGGTATTACACGAGTCAGATACTGCAGAAGTTGTTACAAAACATGTAATAATGTTCACAACTTGACCTGGAAATGGCCGTTGTCCACTGTACTGCTGAACAGGACCAAAATTCTCCCTGCTTTATTTGACATTACCTCTCCATTTAACTTCATTTTCTTTTAAATCAGGCTTTTGAGTTGCTTTTAATATTTTGCTTATATCTAGGCTCGTCAATTTACAGCAAGAAAAAAACCTAGTGTGTTTAGTGTTGCAGTAAACGTGCGAGTATCAGCTGGGTACCGACAAACCAAGGAAAACTGCACTGTGACAATGCAGACAGCACATTCCATCATAATAATTACAGCAAGGTAACTTCTGTGAACATTGATACTCGGTCCTCCAGGTGAATTTTAACTCAAGACGGTTGACTTTGGTCTGATGATCGGTATACCACCTCTCGTGCCAAAACCACATTCCACAGGATCTTGTAAAAGGGTCACTATTTCAGTCTGCCAGCAGAACAGCCACAATTTCAACAAAGACGTGCACCTCAATTGCACCTCTTTATTACAATCAACAGCTTACACTGTGACAATAGGCAAACAATGGCCTTTAACACCTTTCACTGGAACAATAGGCGGGCAATGGCCTCCAAACTCTTGGCATCAACAACATTTCCAAAGGAATACAGGAATGTGAAAACAACCATTAACAATAACATTAAATGCTCTGTAGTTTCTTCAGATTATGTTTATCCAAGACATCTTTGGTAATAGCCTTTTTAAATTGGCATTCATATGAAAGATTACAAAAAAAAGCAAATAGAACTAACATATGAACTTGTAACACAAAACTTAGTTAAAAATTACTGTATTAATTCTTGCAAATTCTTTAAATTAGTGCAACCAATTAATTCCCTCTTTCAAATCCAGAATATTTCACAGATCACAAGATGAACATTCATGGTCTAACATAGGACATTGGCAGAATAAAACACCACATCGTCCTTGCACAAATTCAAAACACATATATTCAAAACACATTAAAAGTATTGTTTCTCAGACAACAGTCAAGATTCAACCTTACAGTCAACAGTCGACCCTGGTCTTGAGACAACATATCCAACATGATTCAACCTTGCATTTGAAACAACACAGTCAACAGTCAACCCTCAGCCATGCTCCAGAGACGACAGCCAAGCTTCAACCCTGTTCTTCAGCCATCTTGTAGATCTTGCATGTTCTCCTGTGGGCATACATGTTCCTGGAATAGACGTAGCTCTTGCCACAGACGCAGGCGGACCTCCTGTTGTTGTGGGCAGCCTCCCTGTGCTGTTTGCAGTCACTCAAGCTAATGAAGGATCGCCCACAGATATCACACTGAAAGCCTGCGTATCCCGTCGCTTGAAACCCGTGGGCAGGACGATCGATAAAGACTGAGGATGACCTGCCTGCAAAATATGCACCTGGAATGAAACAAAGCCGTAGTGATTTGAGAAATTCTGAGTCTTGCAATATTCATTACAAGTCCTTGTATATGATAACACGTACAACTCTACCATGTTGAGACTGGATTATTGGAAATATTACCACAAGCACTGTTATTAAGTCTATCACACTGTATATTCTCCTTGTGCATGTTTCTTAAAGCAAACTGGTACTGGTAATGTTACTGTTTGCTGAATACTGCATATATGTACACAAGAAATTGATATTTGTAGATATTTCCTCCAATATTCAAGAAAAAAACTGCCGAATCATTGACCAGTGAGGCTCTATAATCCACGGCTTATAAGAATGGATTGTACAATTAAATCGAATAACTTTAAAAACAATAATATATTAAGCTGGCTACTTCCCCATAGTTCAATAAACTATAATATCAAGTCTACACAAGTTGAATAAAAACTGCATATAAGCACACAAAAAACTTGATATTTGTAGATATTTCCTCCGATAGATTCCAGAAAAAAACAAACTGAATCATTGACCAGTGAGGTTCTATAACCCACGGCTAATAAGAATGGATTGTACAATTAAATCAAATAACTATGAAAATAATATATTAAGCTGGCTACCTTCCCATAGATAAACTAAAATATCAAGTCTACACAAGTTGAATAAAAACTAAAAAATCACAGAGGTCAAGTGGAATATACCAAGAAACGGATGATGAGGATAAGTAAACATCCAAGTTGGATCAACTCCTCAGGCTATCAATGCCATGTAGATGACAGTATTGCACCAAGAAGATCAGTATCAGGTCTGGTACAGATACTGAGAACATCTACTCGTCTTATCTCGTGACACATCACTCAACTCCTCGAGTTATCTGTGGATGACATACAATTGCATCCAGGACAAGATCAGTATCATGTCTGATACAGATACTGAGAACATCTACTCGTCTATCTCGAGAGACATCACTCAATTCCTCGGGTAATCTGTAGATGACACACAATTGCATCCAGGAGAAGATCAGTATCAGGTCTGGTACAGACACATGGGACATATACTCTTGTGTCTATTTAGCACATGTCGGTAATGGAAGTGTTTCCCACAGACACAGGAGAAGGTCTGCTTATGATGGATGGCAGAAATGTGATTCCAGCGGCTGCCAAAACTGGACAGCACTTTGTCACAATAGGAGCAAGGGAAGTTTACTCTGTTGCCTGTCACTACACCACCAGGGTTTGCAGGATTTGGGTGTGGCAATCTTGTTCCTCTAGCTGGGATGCTTTCTTCTACACTTTGAAGGAAGGCATCCCAATTATGAACACCTGAAAGTAACAAATTGGAATACCTGTGAAAACTGATATTCATGACTATGAAGAAAATTGATAAACAGAATGGAACAGAACCTTTATTCACTCAGGCCGACAACCTTGGCATATTAGGTACAATACATATTAAAAAAATGAACAGGGATTTGCTATGAAGCTTTTCGTTTCATAGCATGCATGACAACAGTACAGAATGCATTTAGATGTTTATTACACTTATTTTCTTGCTCCTAAAAAGATGATGTAAGCTAAGGATGGATAGTCAAGACAGGTAATACGAAGGGATACGTATACTTATTTCTTTGGTTGGGAAAATATGGACATTTAAAAACATAATGGTACTCATTACCAATATCATTTAATTGACAGAGATGACATGTTCTGTTAATACATCTTCCCATTTACATAATCAAGGCGTCGGACATCAAGTCGAAGGAATAGCTCTGTATTGAACTGTTGGCCAACCACCAACAGTCACAAACATACAAAATGTCTACAATTTAACATGTTCCTGTCTTTACCATTTGGGAGAAGCAGACAGATTTGATATATGAATGTTACCAAACAATGACTGACGTGCACTGCTTACAGTCTAAATGCAAATTTGTGAATTTAAAGAAATAGAAGACCAGAGACAGTTACAATAAATGTGTCATGTTTATGAAAACTAGCCAAGTTTGGTGTGATAGCATTGTGTGTATATGAATCGATGCCGACATCATATTTCATAGTATCCTATGCACATCTTGACCCCAAACAAAACACTAGATATGTCAAGAATGCGAGACAGTTGATATGTTATGTCTAGAAGAAATATTTCTGGTGTGTACACATGATTTATTCATCGCCATGAACATTCGACTTTTGCCATAAACAAAGGTAAAATTGTTTCTGCCATCAGTCTCCAACATTGATGTGTGTATTTCATTGTTGAGCATTGGACTAATTTGTAGAGATCAACACCATGATGTGTATGTTTTAGATTCAACAGACTCAGGTTTACTTTATATGGATTGAGCGAATTTGTATGGAAATAAATTGATGTGGACCTATGTATTTCACTAAAGACCTATCACATCAATGATCACAATAACAGATTGTCACAGAAGTACATTTGAGGACAAATTCATCCAAGCAGATTGCCATAGACAATTACTCAATGCATTGGACTATGTATAGTAACGTCATCTTTGTTATATTTCCTCTCATTGTTGCTTGGATGCAATAAAAAGTCCACACGTCTTCTGATGCTTGAGGAGACTAGGCTGGTACATATATATTTTGCCACAGATACAGGGAAACCTCTTGTTCTCATGTATAGACTCAATATGAAAGACTCTGGAACCAGAACTGGCAAAGACTTTCTCACAATGCGGACAAGAGAAGACCTTGTTCTGCTTGTTTGAACGCATGGAGGGAGGGTCGGCCGTATATTTATGGAAACCATCCTTTGAAAGGAAGTCCAAACACATTGACATATTCGCCAGCTTGGGAATAGGTCCGAGCAGACTAGAACTGCCCCAGTGAAGTTCAGGTTCAGGTTCATGTGTGGCTACAGAACCTCCGAGTATACATCCTGAACCTCGCCCTGCAAACAAGAAAAAGGCCAAGTCAGTGTTACGCGGAATACAAATCCATTGTTGGAAACTTGCAAGAAAATGAATCAGACCTGAAAGCTAACAAAAATGAAAAATCAGTGGGAAAGAAATAAAATAATTGAAGATCTTGCTTGAAATACTGATAGAATGAAACTCAAACTGATGTTACCTCCTGCAATAACCAAGGCTGTTTCACAAGAGGGTCGTACCACTAGTCAGGGCCTAAATCAAGGTTTACGTAATTTCCTACAATACTAAAAGCATGGCATATGCCCTGATTTAGGTCAAGACTACAGTACGACCATTTCGTGAAACGCAGGCCTGTAGTGCTTATATATGCTCATTATGTGTAAAATGAACATTACATGGACTTTGTTGTAGATTTCCCATCTCCAAGTAAATGCTATATTAAAATTGATCAATAAAACTTTCCGATATTAAATATGGATCCATGTTACTATCACACCAAGTGTTAATAGAAAAACACCCATATATTTCTCATGTGTAAATTTAATTAATAACATAATTTTAATCTTAAAACACACACACACAAACCATTTCTACACTATTTGTTTGGAACTGGCATTTTAAGCATAGTATTATTGTGTGAATGCTTGTCCTCAAGAGTTTAACCTGAATTTGTATGGTATTCGATGGTTGGGGTTTTAAATATCAGGATCTTCTTTTTACTCGCTTTTATGTAGCCTTTCTTAGTCTGTTTCTTCTGATCAGGTGATGGACACGCCTGATGTTCAATAGGGTCAAAGATGGGTATAATAGTCCTTGATAGGTTACTCATATCTTGCTTTGAGATGGGAACAGAAGGCAAAGTACATCAATAGGCTTTTCTATACTGTATACTGTTGTAGGTTCACACAATCTTTTCAGAACAATATGTTCTTGTAAATGTAAATATATTCTTGTAATGACAGACATGTTCTTGTAAATGTAGATATATTCTTGTAATGACAGACAAGTTCTTGTAAATGTAGATATATCCTTGTAATGGCAGACATGTTCATGAAAATGTAAATATATTCTTGTAATGGCAGACATTTTCATGTAAATGTAGATATATTCTAATGTATATAATTCTTGTAATCGCAGATATATTCAAACCCTCAAATGTTGTAAATAGCAATAATCTGCAGATACAAAATAAAGGATAAAACTTAATACTTCTTGCCTCTACTGCTTCTTTCTGTATTATAACACTTGTCAAATGGCACTGTCCTCATGCAACACATTGGACGCCATTTTTTAGCTGGTGTTCTTATAACATATAGATACTTGAACAGTGAATCTAAACAAATGTTTAGATATTATCATCCATTTGTTTTTCAATTAAAGTTGTTTTTTTTTCTCTCTTGAGACAAGTTCAGTTAGTGAGTAAGACTGTAAGTGAGTGATTATGAAGTTTAATAGTCGCTGCAGGAATCTTTCACACATTTGCGACGATTATTTTCTCTTGAATGTATTATAGTTACAGAAAATAATCTGGAACTGGCCATGAACTTACTTAGCTGTTCACAGTAGAAAGGCAACAATGCATTCATTGCACTCCTAACATTTAATGGAATACAATCGTCTAGACAAGATAAATTCGACAATATTGTTTACCATATTTTTATTCAACAATTCTGAGACAGAAAAAACATAATCGTACACAAGACTATTCAATTTTAAGAAATAACATTATTCTAATGACAACGTATTAAAGAGTGTGTGCTTGGCTATTGAAATAAACTAAATAATTTGCAATTTTTCCTCAAAAATAACAGTAGGAATAATTTGAACTGAATCTGTGAATGTATATACTGTTTACATGTTCAATAATATCTAACTGTGATATGAATGTTGTCTGTCAAGCAATTTCCATGATAAACATAGTTTAAACGTAACTTAATTTACCCAGCTTATTTAGAAGATTATATTTTTAAACATCCTTAATAAAATCAACTATTCTGTTCTAAAATAATCTATGTTTCTAGGTCAGATTTATACGAGTACTTCCTTTAAACAGAAAATGACCATTACTTTCAACAATATAAAAGTCACGTGTTGACCTCGAGAACATTTTCATTGTCATAGAAGCAGCGACATTTATGACTGCATAAGGTGTGGGACGTGAAACATTTTCACATTATCATTGAACAGAGTGACTAGAACCGTTTAGGGGACAGTGCAAGTGCACCAAGTATCATTACATAAGAGCGCCTAGCAAATGGCCTATTGAACAACCTGCTGCCAATTTCACTCAAACAAGCTACAAAGTCTTCAAGCGAGTGATTATGGAGTTTAACGTCGCTGCGGGAATCTTTCACCCATTTGCGAAGAAAGTCTTCAAGTGTCAGACCATTATTTCCATGAAGGTGAAATCACATAAAACAAGCACGTTCCATCTTTTCAGACGAGCTATTTTAGTCGGATATGCCTGGATGGCTTGTGGATATGTAATACTTCTGTGCATAGACACTGCATGTTTTCTGATGGTGACCCAGACCAGGAGGGTACTTGTAAGATTTACCACAAACACATGTATACAGCACATTCTCATGAATGGCCTTGATGTGATAGTTGAGGCCCCAGGTGTTGCTGAAGGATTTTGAACACATAGGACACACGACTGTCGCTTTCCTCCCAGAATCCTCCTGAATCTGCCCGTTATCCATGGAATAGACACCAGGATTGAAATTGTGTTCAGGGAATACCTCCCGAAAACTGTTCATCCCAGGATTGGCATACGGTGATCTATGATCTGAAAATAACAAAAATCAACTTCTGATATATTTTTCTTTGCAACCTCAAATGTTACAACACAACATCGGTCATCTAACTAAAATGCTTGTTTCCACACTAATGTCATCGAGCCCTGAATGATGGTTCTACCAGATATAATACGTCATAGATATCGGCAAATATCCTTCCTTCAAAAACTTCTGAGAAAAATAATTTTTCAACTCGACCGACTCAACTAGACCTGACTTTGAAAAATTTGAACACAACAATCAAATCTTGCTTTCATATCTTAGAATCACATAAACAATTCACTTTTCAGGGGCTGTATCCCAACACTGAGTCAAGGCAACACCAGACTCGCATGTTTATCTGGTTATTGTGGTTGTGTTTGTGGTTGTGATTGTGATTGTGGTTGGTTCTGTGAAATGTACAGGCTGCACGACTTCTGGTGCCGTGCCAGAGCCGTGTTGTACCTGTAGACCTTGCCACACATACACGACAAGATCATGTTCTGGTGAATAGCTTTGATGTGATAGGACAGTCCTAGCTTTCTGTTGAATATCTTATGGCACATTGAACATGGGAACATTCTTCTTGGAGCTTGGTCACTAGCTGGATACTGAACAGATGCACCAGAAGCATTCAAACCATAGCTGCCGTTGGGATAAAAAGATTGGCCAAACTTTTCCACAGGCCAACAATCTGAAAGTAACAAAATTTTCAACTGAAATGGTTGCATGAAAAAGAAAAAAATAATAATAAAAAAAAATTCTAGACTATTTATATTAACTAAAATCTAACCTAAAATGGATTTGTTAAAACTGCCACACACAAACAGACATACTTACATAAGAACTTTGGGAAACAGAAACCAAATATTCACCAAATCGAAAGTTTTGTCAGTATTCAAGTTCAACATCTAAATAAGATAAGTCACAACATCTTTGGGTAGAGAATATATAGTATGTTTTGCAATAAACAATTCTCACGAAGAAGCCTGCATAAAGTTCCAGATAACAGGCGGTCAGTTGAATTAATCATTGCTTACTGAATTATCAGCTAAAATACATTTTTCAAGACTTTTCCAAGTCACGAGTATATACAAGTAACTGATGGTTACAGTCTGCAGATTCTACTATGGAGTCGTTGATATTACGCCATGTCAACTGGATGCACACTACGAGATCAGGTTTCACCGGTTCGATAAATACTGCAATATTTCTGATGATACTGCAAACTCGATCTGTGTTTGTATGTCTTTGCACACAGACAGGTGTGTGTGATCTTGTCGTGTTCTGCCTGTCTGTGATACACGAGGCCATTAATGTGCTGAAACATCTTGTCACAATGAGGACAAGAAAATAATTTCTTCTGGCAATGCAAGTGGGAGTCATAGCTAGTACTATGTCCTACAGTATTACCCACTGTACTACCCACAGGATCACTACAGACAGACCGAGCTAGGACATGACCACCTGAAATGACAACAAAAAAAGTCTTTCAACTTAGTCAGAATCATAGAAAATGTGCTACTTCATACTAAGTCAGAATCATAGAAAATGCACTACTTCACCAGTAGTGAAATTATGGGGCAGTCACAACAAAAGTGATATTGATGGCGTTTATTGACATCTATCTTGATATTTCAAAACAAATATAATGAGATTTTTTTACAAATCCTTTTATATTATCAGTAATACAAAGTTCAAACCACAATGGGCTATTTTGAAACCATGTTTGACCATGTTTCTTGGCTTTTTCAAGTACAGTCCTTCTTTGCACAAGATTTTGTTCAATAGAAGGTAAGATTCAAGGGTTGACATATGTTGAAATGCATACTTGTCGTAATGTCATGTTTTTGTGTTGTTGTTTAAATGTATGAAGTGTAGCTTTGCTAACTAAAAATATGTATGTACACATAAGTAATACTATATTTTTTTCAAGGTGAATAATTCTGTTTACAGGGGCCTTCACAGCATTCTCACGAGATTCAATGATGTCTGAGCATATTGAAGGGACAAGTCAGTTTTGGATGTCGTCAAGCATCAAGAGTTCTTGTGAGCAAGGAATACACTGCACGTCTTTTGATGAAAACCCAAACTTGGTTTATGTTTGTAAGCCTTCCCACACACACATGTGAATAAGATCTTGTCATGTTCAGCCTTTCTATGATGCATCAACCCATTCATGTGGTTAAAAACCCTATGGCAATGCAGACAAGGGTAGCTTTTCTTCTGGACACCACTGCAGGATTCAAACATGCCCCTCAAACCTACTCCAATACCCACAGAGCCACCAGATAGGGACAGACCGAGGACATGAAACCCTGAAAGGACAAAAATAATCTATCAGACCTGAATTAAAGACCAACAATTAAAAAGAAAATTAGTATATTATTTTTGGAAAATCCAAACACTAATCATGGTAGCGGAAATTCCTTATTCAATCAGGAAAGTGAGAAATATTTGTCTTGTGCGACAACCTAAATATGATGAAGAAAGAATTTGGACAAATATTTGAAAAATAGAACACTGAAGTAAATAAACAGACAAAGATATTCATTCCTCTGTATTTTTTCTTTCTTAGCAGGACTTATCCTCAACTGGGTCATGACAATAAGCATAGTGATGGAAGGAAAAAAAAAAATCGAAAATGTCAACATTCAATATACTAACTCGCATACCCTCTAAAAGTATACAGTATGTCTAAATGCTTTGAGATCACAAATCCGTTTCAACGACAGGTATACTGAATTACTGTACAAAATAATAGTTTCAATGTTTTCATTGGCACCAAAAAGCCTTTACAAAATGGCAACAGTGTAACTGGACATTGACTCATATGATGATTGTGCTATCTGGTAGAGTAACAGGGCAGGTGGTAGTGCAGTGGTAGAACAGTTGGAGCCAAGGTTCCATGTTCAAATCCCGCCCCGGGTGCCCGGCATCAATGTTCGCGAAAGTTACCTTTCTGGCGCGATATTGATAGGATGCGATGTCTGAGTGGCAATGCAATTATCATCCTTGGTCTTGTCAGTACCAGCCGGTGCTCGCAGGTTTACTGCAACATTCAGCGCT
>JAUTBT010000041.1:0-11519 GCA_032361225.1 Lepetodrilus schrolli | reverse complement strand
ATCGGCCCCCCCCCCCCCCCCCCCCCGAGGACAAATTGGCTGCTGCAGTATGCCCCCGGGAAATAGCCACTCAAGGGTTGGCCTTATTCCTGATATTTGGATGAGGTGTTGGAAGAGAGGCAATGGAGGCTTACTGTCCACCATAAACAAGAAAAAGTACCTTGTATATGGAATTCTTCATAACTGAAGAAGATACCAGCCACTAAGTGACATTCACCATAGTGGCTTTATACATTAATGTGTCAACCTCTGAACTATCAAACACTGAGATATTCCACCCCATGTCCAATAAAGTAATTTGGTCATTGTTAACTGTGCACACTTGGCATGCCTACTTGGTAATTCATCCTTTGGTAGACTCGTCTAGCATCACTTCTGTTGTCAAGGCTATCAAGGGGAGACCACTGAGGAGTGAGTCGGATGGATTCGAAAAGATATCTAGGCACTTAATCTGAACAGGAAGCAATGTGAGCATAATTAGTACTGTATTGCCAAGGGTATCAACTATTGTCTGGAATAGAACGAGTTCAACAATAGTTCAACTATGTGACATCACACATCTACAATAGTTCAACTGGCCACCAGTGGTGGGTTGAACCATAGCAGAACTACAGTATTGTTGAAGCATTTGAGTACCAGTTTATGCTCAACTCAAATGTTTTGTTCATAAATCCCCATATACAATTTGAGCTTGAGCATGAAATCGTAATGGTCCCTCTAGTGGTGACTGCAGTAGCTGATTGAACTCACTGATAATAACCGTGACAATTTACAGGTTTTTGGCTCATTAATCTCCTTTTGATAACATAGGAAAAGTCTTGGCATGTCTGTTACCCACATCATGGAGTCTGTTTTTCTGAAAATTAAAACCTTTACAAATTCTATTGTGGAAAATGGTTCTGTTCTTTGAATGGTAAATCTTGGCACTTATGGAAACGTAGCGATCTGAGGCAGTGATGAAATGTCTGGGCATGGCTTTATGCAGAGTCGTGCGTCGAACAGGAATCAGACGAGGGGTTTGCGTAAAACTTTCAGAGTATGTAACTTTTGATGACATGACTCCAGGTCTGACAAAATGTCTGCACTTATGAGTTGGGAACACCAACTGGTTGTTGGTCAAAGAAGGGAGATAACTCGAAGTGCAATTGGTCGAGCTGACATTGTTTTCTGTTGTTTTCTGATCATTTGTGTGAGGTTGAGTAATCTGGTGATAATGGTTTTCAGAGACAGAGTATGGCAATCTCAAGGAAACGTTTTCTGGTAAAATGTTATCGTTAAGATCTGTAAATGATAAAAATTTCTTCAACTTAGCATTTTTAGGCATTGAGGAAGTAGAGCTGGCATCTACTGGATGAGTTAGTGTCATGACCTTGCTAAATGAGGTATGGTCATGTGATGTTTTCTGCAATCGGTCATGTGACATGTCATATGACCTGTCACACGTCAGGTGGACGGTCAAACAAAAACACTTAGAAGTACAGGCATGGTCCCATTTCCACCTCGGACATTCGGACAGACACACACATACTGGACACTTCGATGGACGGACACACTGCTTGCATGGACGGAAACACTGCAATAGACAAAAGTTAAATTAGGATGGTTTTGCTTTTGGGATAGTTTTCAAATGGTAGTGAATAGGAACTTATTAAAACTAACCAAAAGGGAAGATCCCTGATGAGCTCTTAAAGTGTCTGGTTCTGGTAGCCATGCTGTGAATTGCTGTAATCTAATTGATTGTTTATGTTTGTTGTTTATGTTTGTTTATTTATTGTTTGCTTATGTTTAGTGTTTATGATTATTGCTTGTTTATTGCTTATGTTTATGTTTATTCATGCTGCAATACATGGGAGGAAATGTTCAGGAAGGGAAAAGTGCAGAAGCATGCAGGAACTTTGAATACAAATAACTATGTAACAACAGGTCATTCCTTAGATCTGTCAGTGATCGATGCAAACATTAAAATCACTTTCAATGATTAATGCTATGACTAAAATAATTTTCATTCATTAATGTGAACATGCAAATCTTTGCCGGTGACTATTGTGGTCATGCAAATCCCCAGCAATGATTAATGTGAACATCCAAATCCCTGTCAGTAATCAAAATGACAATGTGAACACTCAAAGCCCCATCCGAGATTATGTGAACATGTGAATAATTGTCAGTTATTAATGTGAACAATAAAATATGTGTCAGTGATCACAATGACAAGTGAACACACACATCCCAGTGAAAAAAACCATACTTACGGAAGGAGAAAGCTAGCTGGTGATTTTGGCTGGTCAACGGGCTCGCTGGGTCTGGTTCCCATACTCATAGCATGCCTGACAATAGGAGCACAGAAAGCACATGACAACACAGACAACCACTATCTTGTCAGCACAGCATGGCTGCGTTCAGGCTGCACTACATTTACTACACTACACCTTTCTACAAAGTAGTGGTTGGCTGAACGGGTTATTAAGAAAACAGCAGGAAATCAGTTTGCGCATGTGTCCAGTCCATTTGCTTCATGCTTTGGGAGTTCCTACATTTTCCTACAAAGACTACGAGGTCCAGACCCATAGTGAAAATTAGTACTACATAGTACTACATATGCTGGCTGAATGGCTCCCCATAGCACTACATAATACAATGTAGAGATAAGTAGTGCAGCCTGAATGCACCCCAGGTGTAATATCAGAATTCACTACTCTGGGCCCTGGTTTACAAAAACAATTGTAGCCCTACAGGGGTCATAACTCCAATTGTAGGGACCCGCTACAAAAGTCAGTCTGTTGCACAAAACACTTTTAGCACCACAATAGTTTTAACTTACAATTAGAATGTTAACTAGTGTAGCAGAATGTTTCATGCAACAGACTGACACTTGCAAAGGGCAGCTACAATAGAAGTGTTTGAATAACTGGATGCTTATCTCCCCTTAATATCAGCAAGTCACAGCAACTCTAGTATTAATACATTGGGATTGAAGAGCATGGCACGTTTCAAAAGGTCAAGCTTCAAATGTGTCATCTATCTCGGGCCATGCTAAGACAAGAGCTTGGATGGTGCAATAACTCACAATGCAGCAAACAATGAATGAAAGTGATATGATCTGATATTAACCAGGGACCCGTTCCACAGCACAATCGTTATGAGTGTCATAAGTTATGAGTGTCGTAATTCCTGTATGTCAACACCGAGTTTCTAATGGGTTACGACTCTCGTAATGTTATGTTTGTTCTGTGGAACTGGCCCCAGATGGTCTAAACACAGCTAGCCAATTATAACCACAGTAATATCCAAAACATGTGCCACCAAGAAAAAGATATGTTCTGGTTACCATGGTTATCAACTACTCGAAAAATATATATTCCAAATACCAATAATTTGAATGTGTCAAAAACAACAGAAATTACAATATCATGTTCACTTCTATTGGAACCAAATTATTATTATGTTTAATAATTACTATGGACAAGAGTAGAGTCCATATATATATAATATCAAATTAATTTATGTTCAAGTTTTAATTAGCCTGCCTATGTTCAATCAACTATAAAGTGCTAACAGTTTAATCACACCATCAAAGATCACAGAAATGGCAATCAAAGGTACTGAAAGTGATACCTGACTATTGAAAACTCATAACATGCAACTATTTTATTTTAGTGCACTCGGAATGCAATGTTATAACAAGGAAATGAAGAAATAAGCCGATCAATGTATTTGTGTGTTTTGAGCAGAAAAAGGCCTGACCATTCAGACCAACAGATCTTACAAACATGGTCCAATTCTATAAGTAACCATGGCAACAGATACAGATTGAAAGGTGTAGGTAACAATGTCTAATTGCCGATGACCGATGACGAAGACAAAGCCACGTGGTCACACATACCATGTTCACCCAGACAGCGTTCACTGCAGCATGATCGAGTGACAGAAATTAACAAAAGATGCAGTGTTAACAAATTTAATTTCAAACAATTATGCACACTCTGATATTAACCCCCTTCCTGCTGGGTTTGGCACAGGTATTGTTCTTTAGGGCATCTCCAGTTGCCTCCACCATGGAGAGGATTAAGAAAATATCAGATTATAAACAGGTGTCCAAGAATAAAGAAAGTAAACATATTTCTTGATTTTAATAAATCAACATACCTGGGAAAATAGTGAGTATTTATTCCTATTGCGGACTATCTGAGGTGACCAAGATATATGTATGCAACACCATTACCATTACCCAGGACAAATATGACACGGTATCATGCAGGCGGTATCACGTGTAGTTGTCGTGGATACTCACATTACATAAACCTTCTGATCCCTGGCTGCCACAGCACTGGCACAGCACGAGATCAATACATGACAGCCGCTGTAACACAGAAACACAGAGATTATACAGGGACTAGTTCCAGCTCCCCACCCAGGTTGCAACTGTCCACAACTAGGAACAAAGCAATACATTTTAACCGCACCACTGTATTTTCTAACGTCAAGCATCGCAATGAAGAAGAAATAAAAGTAATGGAAGATACAGCTATACACGGATATATAGCCAGCAATGCTGTAAGATACAGCTATACATGTACATATAGCCAGCCATGCCATACAGACTAACAAACACTTGTGTGTGCATTCATATAAGTCAAGTCGACTTCCACATTGCTACACAGATTGACACTAAATAATGTACCATACATGGGAGAAAACAATTTGCATATTAGACAGGATAAGGGCATGCATGAGAACACATCTGTACAGTGAAACTTGTTACATCTATCCTAGAAGACAGAGCTATACAGTGAATTCTGTGACACCAGTCCTAGAAGAGACACATACGTACAATAGCACTTGTCTTAGGAGAGAGACATCTATACAGTTAAATCTATAACAGCTGTTATAGGAGACACACATCTATATAAAACGTAAGTTGAAACGAGATAGCCCAAGATTCATTCAAAATCTGGTGAGATAAACTGGTCAAATATCTAAATGCGCTACACACTGACTGACAGCTGATGATATCCCATTGTGACGTCACATGAAAACATCACGATGCTGACGTCATTCACAGCAACCATCACAAGTCTCACTAGCAACGGCACTACAATGTTGAGGTTGTATGGTGTATTTTCGATATTTTACAGATATTTTACAGATATTTTTGTGGTTTACGTTCATTGATATGTTTTTATCACAGCCTATTGTTCAATTTTCAATAAATGCCATATCGATTTTAATTAAACATAACTTTGATTAGCAAGTATCTAATGATATATCTCTCATTAGGTGTCACTGGATACCTGTCACCGGAACTGACCCCAACGAGACTTACTATCCCTAAACACACATATACAATGAAACTTGTTACATCTGTCATAGTACACCTATCATAGCCCATCTATCATAATACGTGAATTCTGCAACAGAAGTTCTAGGAGAGACCCATTATGTCGTGAAACTTGTTACATCTATGTAGATTTATGTATTTTTTTGATTGGGGTTTTAAGTCGCTTTCAAGATTCTTTCACTTATATTGATGCCGGGCCCCCGGGGCGGGATTTGAACCTGGAACCGTGGCACCGAAGTCCAACTGTTCTACCACTGCACTACCACCCACCCACATCTATGTAAAAGAGACACTTCTATACAGTGAAATCTATGACACCTGTCCATTGACTAAGAGACACAATGAGAGTTTTAGTTTGCTACACATAAAATTATGGGTGAAACGATGATTTGGGGATAGAAATGCATACTTTCAATATTTCATGATAATTTGTTTATTTCTTGATACATGACAAGAGAAGAATTGTGAGTTAATTGCATGTCCTCCATTCCGCAGTAATGCCATTGGCAATCTGGCAATCCGTGGAGGGCAACTAACAATGTATCTCCAGATGAGAAGCTCTGATGAAGCATAACAGTATTAGCCTACCCTGTCACAGCCAACCAAAGATGCTCTATGAAACTGTATTGTGATTTACCCAGCATTGTTTTTTTGTTTTGTTGTTTTTCTATTGGGGTTTAGAGCCGCTTTCAAGATTCTTTCACATATCATGGCTTATCAGTTTAGGGCAGGAGGAAACCCACAACATCCGTAGCACTGAATGTTACAGTAAACCTGTGAGCACTGACTGGTACTGACAAGACCAAGGATGATAACTGTATTGCCACTCTACAGACAGCGCATCCTATCAATATCACGTCAGAAAGGTAACTGTCACAAACATTGATGACATACTCCCGGGGCGGGATTTGAACCTGGAACCTTTGGCGCCAAAGTACAACGTTTTACCACTGTGCTACCACATGCCCCACCCAGCATTTAAAAGGTTAGAGGACTTCCTGAAAGTGACGACTCTGTAGACAACGTATTCCAGGAGATATAGAGAGACAAACAGTGAATTACAGAATTAGTTTCATTAACAGCTGTAGTTGTGCCACGCGCAGTTTTGAAAGTCGACATTAACAGTGATCAGAAAGTTGAATTTGAGGTCAGAAACTTATCATACATTAATAATAATTCTAACATGACTTGTTTGAATAAGCTACGATTGGTCCAAATATGCCACGCCCATGAAATCAGGCACTACGATTGGTCAAAATATGCCACGCCCATGAAATCAGGCACAGTTAATTCGCACATGAAACACTGCTATTAGAAGCATTACACCAAATTATATATTCCGGTGGAATTTGACAGTTTTTGTAGTCATGTTAGAATGGGGATAAAGGCACTACTGTTTGGTGTTCAATTCAATTTAGAAGGCATCAATTCACAATTGATACCTCTAATTTCCAAACAGTAGACCTTTATCTCTAAATATAGTGGTAGTCTTTCTTGGATTTGTGGGGAAATGTGCATTCAGAATCACAAGGTATGATTAGTGAGAGTTGTGTGGACAGGAGGGTGCACTAAGCTATGGAGACGTAGTGTTGTACCTGACAAAACCCCTTGGCAGCCTGGAACAAACATAATTCAGTTAGCGCTACATAGCAATATCATAGCAACATAATTGAAACTGCATCAAATTATATAAAAAGCTATAATGTAACCAAAAGATAATGCTAAAATGCATGAGATTAAATATAAAGTAGAGCTGAGAAGCAATGATAATCAGAGGACATCAATAATACAATATGTAATCTAGGAAACTATTACAAAATAGTTGTTCAGGTTGGTACAAGGTGTAAATGTAAATATCAGAAGCTGAAAAGAACATTTAGTTAGACCAAATAGTTCAAGTTTATCACCTGTGGATTTGGACAGCAGACGTTGAGGCAGGATGTTGCATCTCCCATCTGGCAACAATTGCAACTCTCCGAAATGTTCCGGCAACACACACAACTCCCTGCGTTCTCCTCGTCTGGGGTACAGGGGCAGTCACCCTTACAGATACCTCGAGACTACAAGGCAAACATCATGACTGGCATGTCAAGTCTATGTTTGGCATCTTTTTGATAACTAATAAACATCTTGTGGTATTAGAAAACATTAACTTTCAATGTTATAGTGGCAGACCTACGCAGAAATTAATTTTGATCATATGGCAAAATATATGTGAAAATAGACCTAATTTGCATATTTCAGTTGACATGTAATTCTCAAACATCGTGGTACTGAAAATCTCCAAGAATTTTCTATTGGATGACATGTTCTGTTTGAGTGACTATATGTTCTGTTTGATGACTATATATTCTGGTAGGATGACATTTGGATGACAATGTTGTGTTAGGATGAATATGTTCTGTTTGGATAACATTTGGATGACAATGTTGTTAGGATGACATTTGGATGACAATGTTGTTAGGATGACATTTGGATGACAATGTTCTGTTAGGATGACTATGTTTTGTGTGGATAACATTTGGATGGCAATGTTCTGTTAGGTGAGTGAATTATTGTTTTACGTCACAGCGGGAATCTTTCACCCATACGTGATGAGTTCTGTTGGATGGCATTTTGATGACAATGCTCTGTTAGGATGGCATTTGGATGACAATGTTCTGCTAGGATGGCATTTGGATGACAATGTTCTGTTAGGATGACTATGTCCTGTTAAGACAGCTCACCACCAGGAAGTATCTGGTGACCAGGACGATGACTACCAGGAGGAGATAACTCCCGACAGCCAGGCATACAATGGCAGCTACAGGCAGGTCCGTGTTCATAGTGCTGATATCACATCACTGAAACAGGAGGCCAGACGCCCATTGGCATTGACATTGACATTGTGACATTGACATTGACATGGTTATTCTCTAATCTTTCAGTCAACACGTAGTCACCATTTTGTTGAATAGTATATAAATTTCTGGTGATGGTTGCTGTGTAATGTCATAAATTCACATTTGCAATTCAAGCAAGCATACTAAAATTTAATATCTGAATAGAAGTATCTGGTAAAAATCAATATTGTAAACCTGTGGATTAGTTGGTCACTACTGGCAACCATGGGTGCCACCAAAAAGCGTTCACTTGATGGATAAAGTGTTAATGGTGTGAATCAGCAGTATTCATTTTCATTAGCTGGCCAAAAGTGTACATTCAACCATGAAGTTGCCATATGTGACATACATTGTAACAAAGCATGTATAAAACATAATTTATTAGTTCATAGGAACACTACATATTTGTGTTATCCTAATAATAAGGCATGGCAACAGACAATTGTGATTTCAGCAGAAAACAAACCCTGGACAAATAAATCAGCATATTTCAGCGGATGAGCAGAACATTGATGCCTGGATAACTGTTCTGATTGATGTAAACTTTACAGTAATATGTATGGCAATGCTCACAGCTTCATTGTAGTATCCAGTTCTACCACACATTTGGAGTTCCATTCTCGACCTCCTGGGATACATACACCTGCAGACTAGGACCGCAACTGTGAATCAGACAAAAGCTGAACACTGCTGAAATTTAATTATTAAAATCAGTTGTGTAGGTTGATATTGCCCTCATCATTTCCATTTTATTGCATTTGGTAAGATTTCCATTGACACCACCACCTTTCCATTTTCTTCCATTCAATACACATGTGCGTCATATAATAGCATGCAATGATATCCGCGACATTAGAATGCCATTTTGTAAGGATACTGATGTAAAAACATTTGAACAAATATACGTTCCAACTTGAAATCAATAGCATATACTGTTATACTGTACTTTAAATATATTAACATTGCAATATATTATTTTTTCAAAAGTGCTTTCGATAATCAGTCTTCTTTAGCCCATGGTTCCAACTATATTATCTTAGGGTTAGGGTTATAGGCTAGGGTTAACAATGCAATTAAAATATTTTGGACATTTTAAAATATGCTTTGAGGGTGCAGATAGAAATCTTTCCTTCCATATTATTGAACCAATACAGTTGAAAAAGTATTTGGTATGCATTCGATTGTATTGAATATACATTTTGTGACCGAAAGTCAAATAGAGGGGGACTTGATCTCCACCTCCAACAGGTGTCCGACTAGGCTGAGAAGCTATGACCATCATATCTGCATTGGGCTAGATTGATCTGCGTCAGGATGGATTGATCTGCATCAGGCTGGATTGTTGGTAGAGGGACAGGTCTATCAAAACTATGAAAACTGTGCAATCAGCATGATTGAAAAATTAGGCATGCATTCTCGCATATGTTGGTATTGTTTCACCATTCAACTAACTAAAATGCACTTACTTGTAACTGTTGTAGGTAGCGTGTTGATGTATTGGACTCCCGAATCTTGTTTCGACATGAGCGAGTATCCAGCCAATCAGAATGTGCCATACAAGTGCTGTTGCACGAACCTGCCAAACTCCTAACAGTGCCTTCAGCTGGATGCCTCTGTGAGGAGTTTGACAAGATACGTCCAACACATCTGTACAGCACACACTGGCATTGAAACCACGGAATGTTGATACCCATGTCATCTTCGGGAGTCCAAGCCACCATTATCCTATGTTAAAAAGTTGGAAGTAAGTTCATTTTAGATAAATGAATGGACACTATCAGACTATACCATGTAGTGTCCCCATTTTGGAGTAGCCCAGCTTTCGTATTACTTACTAAAACACTGCTTCTGCTTCCAAAACTCAAAGAATCGTGCTACCTGTCGGATATATTTGACGTCTCACTTCCACTGTTATATTGTGCAGAACTGGTATAAATGTCATCAGCAAACATAAGTATGCATTCGAACAAAGTGAATAATTAGAAAATGTACCTGTGAGCTTAATTCACGTTTTTAACGTGATGTAAAAAAATTGCAAATAAATAATTGCAAGCTCTAAAAAATATGACTGTCACATCGTCTGCTTGCAGGTATGTTTAGCATAAACAAAATCATGTGATCTCAATGGAATGTCTCATTGGGCCATTTCTAATAGATTTTTTTTAAATTTTGCAAACGAAATTTCATATTCATCACAAAATGTCTCATTAAAATTACAAGTGTAGCATTTTTAATAGACAATATTTCTTTTTAAGATATTTTAGTTTCATTTCGTAATTTTACAGATTGCATATCATATTTATGTTAATATTTCTATTTAAGGAAAATTGACATTATTTGAACTATTTTGTGGATTATTTGTGCTTCTGAATATTGCCAAACAGTTTCTAAAAATCTTCAGAATTTGTTACAACTTGATCTCTGTAAACAGACATTTTTCAGTTTACCGCAGAAAGTGATGACTTCGCTTGGTGCAGTATATTGTTAAATTTAAGCGTGGAAATAGCAGTGTGATAAAAGAACGAGGAAGTGAGTGCTCTTTACGTTTAAGATAATAATTTTGATACAATATTGTCAATAGGTCGTGCGCAGCTCGCTTCGAACCCTAATACCACTTGATAGTACCAATGAATGCATGCCATATTTTTCAGTTACGCCGATTGCATACCAGTTTAGATGGGCCTGTCAATCTGCTTTCAATCAAGGCATGAGTGACAGTAGAGTATCTTGTCCTAGTCACTAGGCTAGTGTCCAACGAATTGTTTGACAGACTCAGACTGGGTTTAAAACACTAATTAATTCAACGTATTTAACCATGTTCACCTGTCTAACCTACGACCAGGGGACAAGGAACAACGTACAGAACAATGTTGAGAAACAGTTTTAAATGGGTCCAACAATAAACATGATCACATTGTGATGAATCTTTCGATCAGTGGTGTCTGTGCTCGACTGTACCCTAATTTCGTGGTAAACCATTTCAGCCTACAAATGTTTCCCTGTATATTACTTAAATAAGGTTGTAATTTACCATTCTAAACCATTGTCTGGAAATCGATGATTGCGAATAAAGTTATCGATTTGTTGTCATACAGAAATTGCAATCAAATCGTCTGTTTACTGTGATAAAGTACGCAGAATTCGTGTCGACACAAGTTAGTGTCCGCCATTACTGCTTCCCTAGCAAAGAAAATGGTCACGTGACCGTCTGCTTTTATTATTTATCTCATCGTAGCAGTAGTCTAGATGAAAGTCGTAAAGGCTTTGGATATAGCCCATCATGAATATAATAATCGTTA
>JAUTBT010000040.1:0-11519 GCA_032361225.1 Lepetodrilus schrolli | reverse complement strand
CCAACCACAGCAGTGTGTCTAGACTATGAGCTGCTGATTTTTGCACTCGCTGTCTGTAATAATATAGTTCGATTAAACAATTAATTTTTTTTAAATTACTGTGTCCGAATAATTAGAAAATTACGATTTGAAAAAAATGGTCATGTCCGTATATTTAGGGGCAGAAAACAATTATTTTCGCCGATTAATTTATGTGTCCGAACTATTAGAGGGTACGAAATAATAGAGAAAATACAGTACTTCAGAAGACCCAGATCAGATGGGCTGGACATGTCACCCGCATGGACGACGAACGTCTCCCAAAGCAGCTCCTCTACTTTGAGCTGTCGGATGGTAAGCGCTCAGTCGGGAGACCAAAGATGCGGTTCAACGACAGTCTGAAGCAGTCAATGAAGAGCCTAGGGATCTCCACCGACTCCTGGGAAAGCCTGGTGCCAGATCGGCTTGCATGGCGCAATGAAATTCGTCAAAGAGCTTGAGCTGCAGAGAAATGCTGCATACTGGAGGCCGAAAACAAGAGAGGGGAATGTAAAGCCAGAGCTGGCAGTACCTCTACCATACCAGCACCGACTCTCACATGCCAGTCATGTGGGAGAACCTTCCGTACCCTGATAAGCCTCATCAGTCATCTCCGGACACACAGATAAAACAAGCCTGAACTCACAATTGCATGAAGTCGTGGTCCTCATCGAAACCGATGGACTAACAACATTTATCATTGATTCCAGATTGTCTATAAGTAGGACTTGGGGAACCTTAATTCAAAGTTTAATGAACTTTATTGCTTTTCAACTATTGGTCATTCTTGGTAACTGATTATCGTGATGGAAGTTTTCATAAATATGAGTCGTGTATTGGTGAAATAGTCCTGCTGCGACAAAAACCAATAATTCAATCAGTCAATCATAAATATGAAGTTTGATTATTACCCCTAATAAAAAGATATTGGACTCTTCCTCTTTTTCTGATATTCTTAACCACATTTATTGCATAGATTTAGTGCAGTGTACAGGTATATCTATTTTACAACTAATCTATGTATGCAACCTTTTTTCAATCCTTTTCTGATGAATATTTTTCATGCATTTTGCAGAAAGGGTAGCCATTAGCTCCAGTGAGTGTGAGTGCATAAGGGATCAATTTCGCTATGAGAAGTCAGAATTACCATCTCGTCCAAACAACTTTAGCTGTCAGTTAAGAAATGACGATTGTGGAATAGGGAAAGAGCCCAGCCGCGGTAAGATAATATTCTGTTCACCCAGTTAAAGGCATACAATCACGGTTTGCTGACATATTTCATTATCATTTATATTTTATTTTTGTATTTTTTATATAAAAATCCTTTAGATTAAAAAAATACAAAATATGGAAATAATGAAAATCAGTGAGACCTGCAGAAAATGTAGTTTGTTGCCCAAATATACTTGTGTAGACAAATAAAATGTACATCCTTTCAGGTAAAATACGTTTTAACATTAAATATGTGAACAAACCGTGATTGTATACCTTTTAATGGTATCGTGACCCTGTGCTTTTTGGCGAAATTGATGGTATGGTTAAATTTATGTTAATCAAGATTGTATTATGTTCGCTATGATGCTAGCAAGGTGTTCCATCGATCAACTTTGATACATACTTTTAATATGTCTGGATGTATTTAAGAGTGAAAAGAACACATACCCAATCTGAAATTATTTTGCAATTGATTTTCTTTCTTAATTTTGTTGAGAAATAATATTAATTTTATGTAGAAATATTCTAAATTTTATAAATAAAATTAACATTTTCTTAATTTTATGAATAAAATTATTCTTTATTATATGGAAAAAATATTCTTAAATTTATGGAGAAATAATATTCTTAATTTTAATGGGAAATATTCGTGATTTCAGGTCATGGCTGTCAAAGATGCCAAGATGGTTTCTACAAAAACATATCTGGAAACTCGATGTGTCAAGATTGGAGGGTGTATGTGAAGTACTTTATTACTAAGTGCATGTGCAACACTGAAATAGCAATGGACTTGTCTGTCATCGTTGTTTTTTTGCAAATTCCACAACAGTACATTGTGTGGACAGTCACTCACACAGGTCCCACAACTTAGGTTTACAATTCTTATATGTCTGCATTATTTTGTTTTGTTTTGTTTTAATTGGGGTTTAGATCCACTTTCAAGATTTTTACACTTATATCACGGCTTGTTAGTTTTAGGGCAGGAGGAAACCCGCAACATCCATAGTGCTGAATGTTGCAGTAAACCTGCAAGCACCAGCTGGTACTGACAGACCAAGGATGCTATCTGCATTGCCACTCTACAGACATCGCATCCTATCAATATCGCATCAGAAAGGCAACTTTTGCCAACTTTTGCTGGGCTCCGCGGATGGGATTTGAACTCGAGGCCTTTGGCTCCGAAGTCCAAACATTCTACCTCTGCGCTAACACCCACCCCCATTTCATGACATAAAATGAGTCACTAGCAATTTTTAGCCATTTGAAGACATAACTTTTGAATCCATTCATCCATACAATAATAATAAATCTGTTGTTCAGACTAAATAAATTCTATATATATTCTCTGAATGACACTGGATTGTTTCCCAGTATTCGGAGATTAATTCATCTTGTACCTGTCCGACAAAGATATTGCCAGCCGCACACAGACTTTCAGCGGCCGTGGTTCCCAGCATGATCCTCATGACCCAGGCAATACGCCCAATAATAGCCTGCATAATCCCCAGGTGGTAGAGAATGGAGATGAAACAGCTGAAGAACACAATCACTGGTAGCACCTGAAAAATACAACAATGTTCAAATTGGCGCGATAATTGAAAACATGTTATCTTGAGTTTGCACATATTGGACGAATATTTTAACTCTCTCCATCTATTGGACAGATTCTCTAAAGACCAGTGTCTGTGTCTCCAACAGGAAGAGATCTCTAGTAGTCACTCTTTGGCTGCTAACCAGAAATAGTATTTGAAATTAGTGCTCACCTGTGGCCTGTATGTAAACTTTTATCAAGAGCTGGTTGACTTTAGAGGAATATATGTTTGGAAACATATTTATAAGATAAATCCTGGAGATATGTTTCATGTGAATTAGTTTTGCTAGAAAATGTAGGCTTTTAGTGATTGTAAATGGATTGCAATGGTGGACAGAAAGTCAGTGCTTTCAATAGAAACCATGTAAACTCTGTATTGTGGCATAATTTACCTTCATGGCGAAGATGTGGTCAGTGTATTTGTCACCGAAGACGAACTGAGATCCGACGTTTGTGAATGAGAGGAATGTCTGTATTTTCCTTCCCAGGAATTGGAAGACTTGGTATCCCACGTCCCACTTCAATATGATGACTGCGAAGTAAAACTGTAGTGTGAACCCACCAACGATTGGCTGCCACTTTACCTGCAGGCAACGTAGAATGTCAAAGGTCAAGGCTTCTGAACATGTATCCCAAACTCTCAATACAGCAATACTGTTGTAATGATTGACAACAATGAAAATACTTATATATATATTGGGACGAACTGAGACCAGACTTCACTGAAAGAGAGGAATGTTTGTATTTTTTTCCCCCAGGAACTGGAAAACTTGGTATCCCACCTCCCACTTTAATATCACTGCTCAGGTAAGATAAAATAACTGGAATGAAGAAGGTTGACGAGTTTCCAGCACATGTCCGAGCTACATCAGTGTAACTTTATATGTACCTTTGTTGGGTTTGACGAGCAGATGAAGAGGATGACAATGAAGGTAGCGAATCCTGCGAGAGACACCAGGTTGCTAGGCACCCTCCATACTGTCACAGTGATGAGTGTCACTACTCCGCCATAGATCAACGCCATCAGAACCCTAAACACAATCACAATGTTATAATTACAATGCCGACTAACTAGATTAACCTCCCTTTGACCACTGACAATATTCTGTGTAAAATAGAGCAACCAACAGGTTATAAATGTGATTCAACATAACAGTTTTGTCAAAGTTCTGTGACAATCAACAGGTCATAATTGTGATTCATAACAGTTTTGTCAAGGTTCTGAGACATCCATGTTTCCTGTATGTTACGTATGTTTACAAAGTATGAGTCAATTAATATTTATCTGGCTTGTAGCTAAACTGTTATTATTCAATATACGTGGTGTTGATTACGTCTTTTTGTGTTTCTCATGCTTAGGTGAAATGTACACGTTTCTACTGCTAGTTCGCCCTCTCAATAAAGGTGTTTGTCGGCAGTTTTCAATGGTTTATTACATTAAAATGATTATATTAAATACTTAGAATAACCCACTCGATACGAGTGGTTACGGAAAATATGTCCCTCGTGAAATTAATGTTCAAGTCCCTCGCTTATGCTCGGAACTGTGAACATTAATTTCACTCAGGACCTATTTTTCGTAATCACTCGTATCGAGTGGATTATTCTCTAAATCTTTAATTTGATTCCAAATATGTGCACCGTATGTATGGGTGACATCATTAATCCTCTCCCTACTGATTAGACACAGGCACTGCTTTTTAGGGCATCTCTGGTTGCCTTCAGCATGGAGAGGGTTAAAGATAGTACCACAATGACAAGTGCTGAAATAACCAGTACACAATGGACAGCCAAGCTAAAATTTGCCCATATGGAAATGTTTTTGTCTTAAATCAACACACTTGAGAACTCATTCACTGTGAGATAACATGCATAACAAAGATGGCCGTCAAGTCTGGGACAGGATCACACTGACCACTTGAGTATCTGCCATTTCTTCATGACAACTCCACGGAGCCTGTCTGTAGTCGCGGTGATGTCGCGGCCGAACTTTCTCCAGATGTAGTGTAGGACGACGCCGGCCAGCACCACACAGGTCATCACGATCAGCGGCACCACGCTCACTGGGTGGCTGCATTCCACAGCCACGTGGTGGTACAAGGCGAAAATGAAGTAGCCCAGGTACGCAACAGACAACACGCTGACCACAATCTGTCAATAGATATATGAATTATAAATTCAAATTTTGATTTTGGAGAAGATTGACAAATTTTGGTGAAAAATAAATATTTTAGGGAGTGATTAAAAAACGGTATTCCCTGGCAAATTAGGAGGCAATCCTAGCACTAAATATTACTGAGCTGTCTGGAGTTTACGGAACAAGCTGTGGATCTGTGCCCATTCCGGATGCAATGATGACTGCCATGCTTACACTAGAAACCAGAGGCTGAGAGAACATGACACACATCGGACATTGAGCTACATCTGACGAGCCTACCTGTTTGAGCATAGAACGTCGTTGCATGATGAACTCCTCCATCTGGGAATGGAAGATGATGAGGGTGGACAGAATACTGCTGTTACCAGAGTCGTCACTGTTAGTGTCTGCAGAACCTGGGTGTAGAGAGAGTGTACATTAGTAGTAGTAGCATGATTAGTAGTACTCGGCAAACTCATCAGACATGTGAGACTGAAATATTAATATACAAAACATCTTGTTTACTTGGGTTTTTTTAAAGTTGACAAATCTCAATTGCATAACCAATTTATCTGTTGATATTGTTGCATAAACTCTATCACATCCAATCATACACACACATTCCTATCACTCTATCACATCCAATCATACACACCCATTCCTATCACTCTATCACATCCAATCATACACACCCATTCCTATCACTCTATCACATCCTTTGACAATCTAAAATAATTGCAAAATTTACATCATGGAATATCCAAGGTTGCATATACCAACTATAAATTATAAACTTACTTTTATCATCCCCAATGTAGATCTTGACGGGTTCACCTCCCTTCATTGGGGTCGAGGTCAAGGTTGTTTCAAACTCCACGCCATCGCCATCGTGTACGAGGAAACTCAGCCGCGAGTCAGTGGTATTCATGAGAGGCTTCATGGACTCGGTGGTCTCTGTGTGATGTAGACTAGTCATACTGGTGTTAGCAGTGCCGCTTTAAGTCAGTCTGTAACCATAGTAACGACATATAAATACCATATTATCACAAAGTGGGTGAACAATTTAAAGGCCTACAGTAACAGTTGGCCTACTATTAAACAATCAATCACATTTGGTACTCAGATTTTACATTAATAGTGTTTTGTTCAGCAAGTTGATTTTTCCTCGTGTCCCAGTAGTCAGGTAATATTACGATATTTTATTTTTATTCTGTTACTTGCCCAGAAAGCACATAGCACTCAAATGAAACAGCATGGAACTTATTTCTCTGAGTTACATGATTGAGGATTATCCGTTTTAAATTTAAATAAATGCAAGTTTTATAAGTTAACAAAATCATCTGATCAGAGTAATTAATATCTCCGTGTCTCGTCTACACATGGTAGAGACGTGTGGAAATATTACTTTACTAGCCAGGAGCGGGAGTCACTGCACTTATTGTGCTACGATTGTTCTGTGGACTGCCAATTATACTAGTAATCATCACTGGAACAGGTGCGCCCCAGATGGTGATCCCAAATTGAATGCCTGGTTATGCTCTATTTCCATATCAGACCATGGGGGATCTTACCAGTAGTCTCATATATCTATTAGGAAAATAGGTTGTATTCTTATGAGAACGTTATTTTTCTTGGACAATGTGTCTTTCAAATCCCAGCTATATGCGATGTTGTAGATTAATGAAATAATTATGTACATATAGTCCTGGTACCACATGTACCAATTGGGAACCATTGAAGTTATCAAGATATAATTATACTGACATATATATTGTAATAATACACAATATTGAAAAATTTGCAAATGTTAAATACATGTATATTAAACTGATAACATTTATTGTGAAGTTAATGCAAACCTGCGTGTTAATTCAAACATCAGAAATATAAACAGTGCTAAAGCTTATATAATATTAAAATAATATCCTGGATGCAAAGATATTTAATACCATGTAGGCCCTTCCTACACATACACAGAAAGAGCAATCTAATGAACAAGTACTCACATATTTACTAATTTTATTATTTAAAAAACAAAATAGGAATAATATTGGCTTTAAATAGTGAGAATATGTTCTTATTTTGTGTATTAACAACTTTTTCAATGTACATGTGCCATTATCAGTCATACCCTTGTGACTCAGATCTTATGTCAATTTCACTCAATCTAGAAAGTCAATATATCGACCAAGACTAGTGATAGTTATTTCATCGAAATATGAAAAAGAAAAATCAATATTTATAGGCAAGATGTATCGATACTTAGATCTAGATGCTTTTACAAAAATAATTCATAACGTATCTACAGATTATAGAAATGTAATACGAGTAACTCACCCGTGCACTTTACCAAATATTGTTCACTACGCACGCTACTACAAGCTGACTACTACTGTGTAGGAAGACCACGTGCGCCCGTGCGCTGCTCAAAAGTGACATGAACATGAATGAACTCAGAGCCGATATCACGTGGCCGCTGATTGGCTTAGAACTCCGGCGCGTGGGCTATAAATATTCTCACGCGCGTAACAGGATAGATTACCCGCCAAATGTATTTTATCTTTTCACACAAGTTCACTGTAAATCATTCTTTTTGAATAACCACGATATTCATCATATCAGTAATATATTGTACCAGCTGCTGTGTACCAACTTATCATAAGAATAAATATTGAAAATGCTCGTAATCAGTAATTTCATTCACGATCACTCATATTGTTAGAATTAATCATGAATGTTGAACATTACAGCGGCAGTGTTAGCAATACTCAGTAGTTTTGTTAGATAACAACAAATAGATCTAGTATTAGAAAGTTATCATTCATCAATATATCATATACTGCATCATAAATATACATTTGTGGAGATATGGAAATTATAGCTATTAATATTTTTTTACAAACTATCGATTGATCATCACATAGATTATAGTTGACTATATCTATGATCATCAATATGTGACATGTACAACATAGTTACCAAGTCCAGATGATAGATCTATGTACGAACACGTTCAACAAGTGCAGCTAGATCTAGTCACCAATCCCAGGGAGAGAAATGTGTAGTCGGATCCGTACAATCCCACTCCTTCAGATCTCAGACAACAACGAATCTCGAATTTACCGCCAGATTTCACGGAGTCTGCAACAAAGATAAGAGACGCCTAGCGGCACGGGGGGACTATCGCTGATCCCAGCGTATGCAATAATAATAATAATAACAATAATAATAATAATAACAATAATAATAATGGTAATAATAATAATAATAATAAATGCCATGGAGAAGATAATATCATGCGATAAATATTGACAATGAATGTTGATATACGGATGTGATAAACATGTAGACACGTGTACATGATGTATAGGTTTATATAACTGACACGCACGTTAATATCTGTACGGCTTACGTGTTCAGGATGTTTACGATATCTAATTGTAATGCATTACGCAATCTCAAAAGATTGCCCCGGATATGTCAACAAGTTGCAGGCATTTATTAGTTGTTAAGGAGTATCCTACAGGGTTTTTTGTATAGGTAGTTAGACACTTGCCTATATATATTGCGTATGCCTAATTAAAGTACACTCATGTGTTGTATTTTATAGGATTAATAAGACAATGATTTATTACCCAGAAGTGAATTATTTTTACATGACAGAGATAACACTCGTGCACCACGCTAAAAACATGCACACACAGTGGCGCGCGCGCGCACACACACACACACGCACACAAACATACACACAGAGAGGGAGAGAGAGAGAGAGAGAGAGAGAGAGAGAGAGACGCACACATGACATTATTTACAACAAGAGACAAGGTTACAATTGAAACAAAATAGACATACACATGTAAAGCGACTATATAAATGAAAACCTAAGGTGACCACTAACAGTCCATGAAGGCTACACTGTACTAGAGACGCAATAAGAAGAGCACTAAGTCTAATAGTCATATGTAAAATAATTGGACAATGAGTTATTACGCAGAAGGGAGTTCCTTTTACATAACAGAGATAGCACGCACACCAAGAGTTAACAATGAATTTTTTAAACAAAAATGCTAACTGTAATAAAAGGCATTTGAGAAAGAAATAAATTAATTTAAGATTTGGAAAACGTTACCTTCCTGATATATATGCCAAATATATAGGCATTACCTTTACACGCACGCATGAATATTAGACAGTTTATTCATATTAAAGCGGACCATCCGCTAACTTTAGCATGCGATATCATGTGATGCGGATGCCATGATCGGAAGAAGATATTATCCTTGTTCAGTGATGTTTATGTGCAGAAAAGTAATAATCGCGGACGTGATGTGTTACACATCATAGCTAGAACGAACATTTTGTCATGCCGGATTTCTAGGAGGGTATGTTTGACGTAGGCTCACAACTACAACATTAGAAAATGTTCTTGGCTGTCCATTATATATATAAAAAGAAACTTTGGTATTTAGAAATTGGTTCATATATTATGGCAAAACATTCCCAAGGCAATATCTCATTAAATATATATATGACAGATCCTGGAGTGGGAAGTCACATTCTTTAAATCTGTGAATGACGTGTAATAATAAATTGTTATAATTATATAATAATATATAATAATATATAATAATATATATATATAATAGTCATCAGAACGAGTTGGAATATTGTTGGAGCAGGGTATGTGACATATGGAGCTGCACACCATTTGTGCCTTAAAACGTATATGTACATGTATATACACACACGCACGCACATACACGCACGCACAAACACAAACATGCACGCACACGCACATACACACACACACACACACGCACAAACACATGTAAAAACAGCTCATCTGTACACGCACCAATATACATTTAACAATCCATGATCACAACTCTACGGAGATTCTGACAAAATGGACTGAATCCTTGCTGCTTGAGACTAGAACTACGATTGCATGTTATTTATCGCAGTTTCACCCAATCTAAACCTAACGAATAACTTTTTGGAAATAATTGCATGAACTAAACATCATTTAATTAATTCATTGTTTCTAAGTATAATAATATAATGTATAATATATATATTACCTATACACAGCTGTTATTCCAACATAAGTAGGCTTTATTATGAGAGGTTTTAATATCACGGAACACGATACCTTATATTTCTTAGAAGTCTCCACTTCCGTCATAAATTGTTATCTTTGAATACCACTGCTCGAGACTTTATTTAGTATGCGTTTTAACCAGGAAGATAAGCAAACTCCTCCACAGCCCCCTCTTTTTCCTCACACTTTCTCCCGAAAAGTAGCCTTCCCGAAAACTCAGAATTAGGCTTTCGGAATTTTAAAAGACTGCCAAAATAATCTTTAATATTTCTTTATTTCTTTACGTATTTAATGTATATTTTACTGAGTGTTTTTTTTTTATATACATATTTTAGTATATTACGTGGTTTAAAGACATATAATCACAGTTTGTTTCATGATCAAATGTATTTTACCTAAAAGTTTCATATGTACATTTAATTTGTCTACAGAAATATATATTGGGCAACAAGCTACATTTTCCTTAGTTTTAAATATTTTCATATTTTTTCATAGCTTCAAAAATAAATGAAACCTGTCAACAAACCGTGGTGGTGGTGGGGTTTACTGTTTTGACGGTCGCCTTCCAGCTTAGCTGATTTCGGCAGACTGGTCTCTCCTTGGGACGCATGTGTCTCACAGCATGGAGCTGGAGAGCGTTGGTGCCTAATGACTAGATGTTAAATAGCGGAATAGGGAATGGGACTAAGGGGAGGGAGGGGGGAAAGGGTGTTGGTTGGAGGTGGGCCGTCCCTCCGGCGCAGCGTGAGATTGGCCTTCTCTCCTGGACTCGGGATAGGAGTAGGCCTCCCAGTTCTTCTTATTCTTCTTTAGTTAGTTGTTTTTCCGGTCGCCTTCCAACTTAGTTGATTTCTCCAGTTCTCTCTATATATATCCGGGAGCAAACTGGAAGTAGTTCCAAATTGACCGATTGCCTTCTCCAGCTCTTTCCCATTGAAATAAGATCGCCTCTACGGATTAAATTTTAAATAATGTATAAAGTAATGCCTCAGATGCATATGAAAGACTATTTATCATTATGTAAGTTTACGGACGACCCGAAATCGGCAAATCGCAGATTGCAGTGTATAATATTATTTTCCATTGGCGACATAGCTCTCCCTCTCTCTCTCTCATAAAAGATGATATACCCACTAATAATCAGATTACGAAGTATATATATATATATATATATATATATATATAGCGAGAGAGAGAGAGAGAGTAGCCTATATTTTTCTCTCTCCAACTTGTGTAGGCCCTACTCTTCCAATATAATGTCATGTGTAGGATATTATAATTCGCTTCTTTCACGTACTAACTCAATAAAATACATGTAGGATATAACTTTATTACACGATACATGTCTGGATGCGTGGTATTCTAGTAGAATATAACAAGGACCGTTATTTATTTCCAAGCAACGAATAGAGAAACTATTTATATCTATATCAGGACCTTATTTCTGTGGGGGGGGG
>JAUTBT010000039.1:0-11519 GCA_032361225.1 Lepetodrilus schrolli | reverse complement strand
AGACATAGAACAGAGATCATTCTCATAGATATTGGAGAGACATAGAACAGAGATCATTCTCATAGATATTGGAGAGACATAGAACAGAGATCATTCTCATAGATATTGGAGAGACATAGAACAGAGATCATTCTCATAGATATTGGAGAGATATAGAACAGAAATCACTCATAGAGATTGGAGAAACATAGAACAGAGATAATTCTTATAGAGATTGAAGACATAGATTATTCTCAGAGATTGGAGAAACATATTGTCTAATAGAACAGAGATCATTCTCATAGAAATTGGAAAGATGCAAAACAGACTGGAGAGACAGAGTGAGAGTTATTGTTTTACATTGCAGCAGGAATATTTTCCCCATACAGAGGGGAGATACAGCACACAGAAATTGCCCTAATAGATAACAGAGACACACAGAACACATGAGACACACACATAATACATGAGACACACAGAACACATGAGACACACAGAACACATGAGGCACACACAGAACACATGAGACATACACAGAACACATGAGACATACACAGAACACATGAGACACACACAGAACACATGAGACACACACAGAACACATGGATTCTTTGCATAGAGATTGGAGTGATTCCGAGGTCAAGGGTCAGATGTGATGACACAACAGACTAGTGTCTTAAATCCATTATTTTTATATCCCTTTCATAGTATTTGCTTCCAATAACTGCCAATTCATGGGAATTAATTCTACGACTGGCAAAAATATTGACCTCCGTGGCTCTTTGAAGATTTTATACCCAGAATGGAGACACATGGAACACAGATTGTTCTCATAGAGAGAACGAGATACCAAGAACGCTGAGGATTATACCCAGAAATGACACGAGAGCAAGCACACAGGGGAGTAATCTTAAGTAGGATGCAGAAATCAATAGGACCCTTTCAAAGTTTGTTCCTTGAGTGACCCTTACATAAGGCTTATCAAACAAATGTTTAAAAAAAGAGAAAAGAAATATAAAAAAAAATACAATTTGGGCGAATGCGTGGCATGCAAATCATATGCAAATCACGGAGAAGCGATCGGTGGCAAGGCAGGACTGTCCACTCACCTTGCGCTATGAACGTGTCGTAATACTGGAGGAGGTTGGCCCTCTGCAGCACCCGATACAGCTGCCACTCCGACGCGTTCGAAGGCTGCTGCGTGGTTGCCATGGCAACCGGAAAGTTTCCTGAAAGATCGGGAAAAAAAGAAGAGTTCACTCTTGGGCTCGGACAGCAGACTGGGTGTCGGAGGTGGTGGTCAAAGTCGCACAACAACACAGAAGACGAGGATGATGACAACGGCGGCTTTCTGGCGAGACTGGACACCCATTCTAACGGTAGGAGCTTGGACGTTTTGGCGGTGGTGTAGGAGGCAGGGATGGGTGTTTTGGTGGTGCTGTAGGGGGCCGGGTCGAGGATGTGTAGCAGGGGGTCCAGGACAAGAGGGACCCCGGTCAGCCAGTCCGTGGGGTGTCGGCGCGGGAGTAAGTAGGACGACCGACCGGGCGACGTGACTCCCCGTGGATCTGGCGGAGGTGACAGTGAGCCCGGCCCCACTCCCCCTCGGTCCGACATCCCGGGGTAAATAATCGGACAACGCCAGAGACGCTCACTGGAATGCCGGCCGCAAAGAGACGCGCACACACACACTCTGGCTTCCTGACAAAAGCTGAAAGAAAGTTCAAACAAAAACGGTCTGCCTTCTCCCCTTCAGATTAGTTGCCAAATACCTCCCCCCCCCCCCTCCACACCTCCCCCTGGCATACCACCACCAGGGTCGGGGCAATGCCCCCCACCACCCCCCTCCTGCTGGCTGTGGAAGGAATCCCGTGGTGAGATATAAGTAAGGGAGCAAGTGGGCGGTCAATCTACAAGGACATAGCAAATTGTTTTTGTTTGGGTTTTTTCTTTCACCCAAAACCACAAATATTCATTTAAGATTTAACCATTGCTGACTATACAGTTAGCAATTTGCTATATTCATTTACAAAATTCACAGTTGGCTACAATTTATCATCAATGAAAACAAAACGGTCATGTGTGGACATTAATGCCATTGCTAGGAAAAACATTAATGCCATTGCTAGGAAGGCAGTGGTCTTAATGTAATACAAAATCAATTCTGCATATTTTTTTTTAATAAAGTACATAGCCATTTCTTTGTTAAATGAAATAATACAACATCACCAACTGGTGCTATGAGACACTCTCCTAGCATTAGCAATAACTTACTTCCAAAACAGCAAATAGTGATTTGATACTACATCAATTTTTCATACTTCTGCCTTTAAGAACGCCCAGGTTTTTTTTCTATTAAGCAAAAGTTGTCCTTTGATAATTTGATTTTAATAACCACATTTTTGTTGGAAAAGAAAATTCTTCATCATAATGATGGCACAAAAAGTGAAGTTAAATTCTTTCTGTGAATGTTGATTAGTAGCTCTGGAGTTTGGTGTAAAAAATATTCAAATTATCTTGAAATGGGATTTTAAAAAATGGTATTGCCATGGATACAGAATAAATATTGATGACTCATTCCAAAAAGTAGTTCCACCTCCAAAGAGAGAGGTAAAAAGACCCAATCTCGCTGAACGTTAAATGCACAAACTAGGTTGCCCGTTATAATCGAAGTAATGCAAATAAACATATTATATTTGGTCAAGCACATATTATTTATATAACAATAGTTAATATAAATGTATGTTGGGTAAATTAAAATATATACAGTATTCTATGGCAACAGAAATTATCAGGAAGATGTGATTATTTATGATAACTATTAATATGATTATTTATGATAATTATTAATGTTAGGATGTATTCTAATCATCTATATAATATTAGTCCTAGTAATAGAATGTCTAATAATGATATTTCTATCAAATATTATTGAAGGATATTTAAGTTGAGGAATCTTTACTATTTTTCAGCATCTTTCATTAATAATATCTAGATAAACTGTTAAAACTATTATTGTTAGTATTCATGGAAGTAAGTCATGCTTAATTAACCCTCTCCCTGCTGACGGCAACCAGAGATGCCCTAATCAGTAGTGCTTTTGCCTAATTCAGCAGGAAGAGATAGGTAGTTGTATTCAAGCAACAATTACGGCCGTCCACACATTATCACAGTCATAAAAATAAAGATTAACAGAAACAAGTAATTTATTATCAATGTCATTCTTAACATTTTCATACTAAGCAATACATTTAAATAGTTAAATAGCTAATATAAGGAAATAATGAGTCTCCTTTAACCCTCTCCATGCTGAAGGCAACTGGAGATGCCTATGCCTAATCCAGCAGGCAGAGGGGAGAAGGATAAATCCAATACTTTTGATAATTCATTTAACACATATTATACACAGTTCCTCCAGAACATGATTTAGAATGAACCATAGGCCATTAAATGTATCACTGCCGTCACTGACACGATGTGATCTTATCAAGTATGTGTAAAGTACTGTTTTACATTACAGTGGGAGTGAATGCACCCATACCTGGCGATGAATATTCAATTATAATACATGTGTATAGATGGGTTAAAATGAAATGCAGCATGAAAAACATATTTTCAAGGAAATTTCTGCCAAGTTTGTAAGCATTATTAACGGTGTTCCTGTATTTAGGCTCAAGCGAAATTTGGCACATGGGCCTCAAAACGGAAGCTCTTTCCGTATTTAGGCCCATGGGCTTAAATTTCGGATTCGAGTAGTCTCCCCTGTGCATTCTCTTCCAATGATGACATTCAGTTATTGAGAATATTCTGGGATTTTTCAGTCCTATTGTTTAAAACATTGTTCTGCTATTTAATGGTTAACAGATTTATTTTGTTCTTATAATGTTGTTGTTTCAATTAAAACAAGAGCCAACACTATATATGCTGTCTGTTTTTCGCATCAGAAACACAAAAATCTGTATATATATATATATATATAATTGGGAGTTCCGAATTTAAGCCCTGGGCCTAATTTCAGTTTAAAAGATGCTATTCCAAAAGTGACTTTCCATAATTAACCCTGGGGTCTAAACATAGAAACTCCCGGTAGTACTTAAAACATATAAGCTTTAAAGTAGCAGTAAATGATACTGTTGGTAATACATACCTATGTATCCACGTTACGGGGTATTTGGGGGGTAATGAACCGTTAATGTCCATATGTGAGGAAAGTCCAAAGAGTTTATAGAGCCGGGTCCCATCCCACAGAAGGATCCAAAACTCTACAAGAGTTAACATGGAGTTGCTCTACGACTCTCGTAGCATTATGATTGTTCCGTGGAATGGAAGCCTGTTCCATATAGGACATAGCTGATACAGACGTTCCTCTCACCATATACTGTTCATCACAAACATCATTGAAAACAATGCAGAAAACATGTGACAAACCTAAAAATATATATATATTTATTTAACCCTCACCATCCTGAAGGCAATCAGAGATGCCCTAGAGGGCTATACTTGTGCCTAATCCAGCATGGAGAGGGTTAATCCTGAACTACAACCAAACAAACTAAATCTCCAAACCAACATTCCACTTCAATGAAACCCACAAACTACAATACGGTAATGAAACCTAAATCCAAGATGGCCACCAGAATCCTAATAAGTATGGTTAAGAAAAAAAATTGAGTGTGACAAAATCACACAATCTCAAAATGTGATAAATCACACCATCCTGTGAAATGACAAACGTTTAACTTGACAAAACTTTGAGGAAAAGAAATAACACCTCAGGAAAAAAATGTTATGTGATCCGATCTTTACGTTTCCAGAATACAAATTGACATGCTATCTTCAAGGATGAGATAGCCCAAAGCTAGTCAGCTCCCTGTAGATAACTATATACCTACATAACAAGCAAACCACTGCTCAATAAACTACCAGTAATGCACGTCTCAAAAACCGTACTGGAGAGGGAAAAAAACATATTCTTTTGTAAGCATATTACAAACTCACTTTTACAACACACATCTCTTCAGGCCAACAGCGAGAATGTTTTTTTAATTTCTTTTCACCATGCTTCAGCTGAGTCAAATAAAACATGTATTATTGGGCTGGGTCAGGCTGACCCACTCTTTTAGCAACTTCTACTGGGGTACAACCAAAAGTGGGTTTCTTACCCCCTCCATATTCCTGTCTGGGTTGCGGCGACATTTGAACCATATTGTGGCGAGACGCAAAATATAAATCAGACATTTAATACACTGGTAATTGCTTTGTGAATCTATCATTATCTTGCTATGGTAAACTTTTAAAACTGTCGTACGGTTGATGAAAAAAGCAGTAGTACCATCTGTAGATATATAGATTTGAATATATTGATATATATATATATATATATATATTGTAGCAACACACACACGCACGCACGCACAGCACGCACACACACACACACACATGCACGCATGCACACACACACACACACACACACACACACACTCCATAGAACATTTATGATTTTTCCTGTATCATGTAATTTCTGGCAGTGAAAATGAATATTAATATATATATTTCAATGTACTGTAACTTCTGTTGGTCACCAATATCCACTATGTATACTCCCCAGGGGATGAAAATGGAAATGAGAGCACACTGATCCATTGACCAGGGTAATAATGTAGCATTATTGAGCATGGAGCAAAATAAATGCACACATTATTATTATAAGGCAAGGTGATGTTCGTGTTTCACTCATGAGATGCTTACTTTATACCAGCATTCTCTTACTGAACTCCTCCCTAGCCCTGATTTTTAACATTAGTATGAGACAATAAATAGTCCTTAATTAGATCTGATAAACAAACATCTTAATTAGCTCATGCAACAAAGTTTTTAATTAGCTCTAATAAGTCTGTAATTGGCTCCAACAACAAAGTTTTCAATTAGCTTTTAATTGGCTCCAACAATATTGTTTTATGCCACTCGTATCTTCAGAGATATTCAAATATCAGGCAATGGTTAAACACATAAAAACTTTTTTTTTAAAAATAGTTTGAATTGATTTAAACTTTTGTGATGTCTTAAATATGTAACTACAGGAATCGGTTACTATCATTTTCAAAAGCCGAGTTTCCTTAAATCGACACCGGGGAAACTTCCTGTAAGGCATATCTGCATGTGGTGATGTAAACATGAATACGACACCCTACCAGACACTTATCGTAAGTTAGGTCACATGATCATCTATGGGTATAAAAACATAAGAACAAGCCGATATTTTGGCATGGAATCATCAAAATTCTATGCAACCCCAACGTTTTAGTAGGATATCGTTGAAAATCTATGTAGCATGACATTTTGGTTTGATATCAGTGGGAAAACTATCGCTGATATTAACATAAAAAATATCCTTGGTCAAATTACATTATGAGCATATCTGAAGTGAAAAGTGATGGTGATAAGTTATCATACAAACAGTTTAACAGGTTTTTTTCTATGTATAAATAAAATAGAAGTAAAATTACGACAAAACTAGCAGACGGCTCTCCCAGAAAACTCCATCCAACTATCACCTCCCTGCCTGCACCAGCAACAGAAGAAATCAAAAAGTGCTCCCTATTGATTAGAAGAAATATGACTCTGAGAAACTTGCTGCAGGCCGACTAATGTGGGTAGTAGGAAGAAAAAGCCGGTACAACTGCCTCTCTCCCTATGCAGCAAAGTCAGGCTGCCCTGGCAGTCGGAAGGGTGGTACACTCCCAGCAACAGCCGAGCCAGGAACATTTACACATTCATGAGGTAGCATATATACGCCATGACAGCGGTCAAGTGAATACACACATACATATATATGCAATTATGTAATCTCACCCACCATACTGTACTGCATTCCAATCCGAACGTAATTCGACTGGCCCATTAATCTGCTGCTGTTGTTGCTGCTGGGCCCAATACAAAGATGAAGGAGAAAAACCCCAGAATGTTTTGTTTCTCGATTCCCAGGATGGACACAGGCCTGGGTCGAGACCCGGACCCGAGGGGTAGGGGCAATTCCCCGTGGGGTGCCGCACCCCCTCCGCGAGAGGCGGGGTCCTAGCTCCAGGGTGCATGAATCCCCCTATGGGTGTAGAACTGCTTTGGTCTTCCATTCCTCCCAAGCATATCGTCACGACCGACGAAAGTTTTTAACGCAAGTCGGCCGCAACACGACGAGGAGGGGAAAAAAAATCAACCTACGCCAGCACTGAAAGTAGCAGCAGCTCTGGTGGAGAGCTAAATGTGTTCACGATGCGCAACTGCCATTTCAAAGGAAAATGGAGAGAGGGGGAAAAAAGTCTGTGTTGCATATCTGCCAGAAAACTAGTTCGGTAACTTGGGCCCCTTTAGAGATAGAGGTGGAGAGGATTTTTTTTACCGTCTGCTTCCTCGACTTTCTCGGATTTTTAAGAGATTTGTTCCCAGATAACCACTGCATTTCAGGTCTACCCTGCAGCGGTGATAGGCGATGAGCAAAATTGCATCAGCGTGCTTGAAGAAGATCCCACAAGCTTTTTCATGACTTATACAAAATGACGCTCAATTTAAAATGCACTTCATGTTCCAGTCCATAACCACCAGCGTATTATCAACAATATCCAGCACTTCTTTTTTTTTTATCTCTCAAGTACATTTTTGCTAAGAGCATTATGTATAAGCATTATACAAGCATTATACAAAGATAATTCAAGCTACAGTAACTACAGCGATTGGGGAGCATACAGTGGGAGCTAGTAACAGGGATTATGAAATAATTCACATTGTTTACAGGGATAATGCAATAAACAACCGCTCCCTCATATTCAACAAAACATTATTTCAATTAATGTTCACTCAACCATAGCTACAGATAAGAGTCTATACGTTCACCTACTAACTAGTCATTTTATTGCCAGGATGAAATACCTTTTTTAATGTTTACTATTTGAAACATGAGAACCAGATACAGACATTTAATGTGAATACAAGTGGCTTACAGTGTCATTTTCAAGCAATGCTGTTTTTCGGGGAGCATTACATCTATCGGGTAATAGATTATATGTAAACATAACAAAACTAGAAAAAAACACCATCACAACTTAATGCAAAATAAAAATCAAACCAACAAATCAATGAACTGACATTTACGTACAAGTCACATGATACAAATTAACATAAACATAAAAGAGAAGAATGTCAAGGCCATATAAAGGTCATCAATAAAACTGTGTTGAAAATGTTCATTCCAGTTAATTCCAGTAGATAACAATTTATTTCAATTAATTATGTATTTCATATTTACATTGATAAACCTAATTGGAAATTTGAGCTGTCTCAGACAATGGAAGAATAATATTTCCTCGTATTTCATACTTCATATTATTTTTAATCAAATTATTTCAGTTTTTCATGAACTACATAATTATGAAATCTTTCATAAACCAGCCAGATCAGATAAATCAACTTGACCAGTGTATCCTATATTTATATATTTAGTTTTCCATAGATAAATGCTACGAAATATATGCTAATATGCTGAAATAATTGTTCTATAATAGAGTACATCTGTGTTCCTGTAGCCCCACTAGCCATGTCCTTATCTCGCCTGAGATAAAAGCTCAAGATTACACGTGATTACCACATTCTTAATGGAATCAAACACTCCTACCACAAACGTCAAAGAACCAGCCACAATCATTGCAATCAAATATACAGCTATGTGACGAAAATTCCTCAGATTTGTAGCCATAAAAAAACACCTAAACATCTCCAGTAGTCTCCCTTTACTTTCCTTTAAGATCAAGAGAACATACGAAAAATATCGCTCATCTCTACTTTTGATCAACATGACGGCGAATTTCAACAAGAAATGTCAGAAATCAAAGCTAGAGTTGACCGTGACTGGACATAGTCCATAGATTGTGTGGCCGCAGTATGGACGTAGAGTTTATGAGCTGTGTACCAAATTGTTCCGGCAAATATTGTGCCGTCAGCTCTTGCTCCTTTCCCAGGCTTTCCCCCGGGCTCCGAGTGCGAAAGTCTCGGCTACACCTGTGATCGGTGTGGGAAAATGGACCTCCACATTAAATATCTGGCACCTACACAAAGTTCTGAACTCCTCAAATCAGATATAATCTCCTAGGAAAAGGAACAGGGATCAGAAAAGTTGGATGGGGAAAACTAAAACTTTCTTGCAAACATTTAAACATATTATATTACAAATGTTCCCGTTTGCGCAAGAAATTTTGTCGTGACCTTATACAAACATTTAAGTGATTTTACATTTTGAAATAAAGAAATGCATTAATGTATTTGTGGATGACAGGATTTCATGTTAATAGAACAGAGGCTAGTTGTTATACTGCTTTCTTTATTAACATGTGTTGAGCTTTTTTCAATCATTGCAGATTTTTTAACGGGGAAATATTGACATCTGAATTATGACCCGATTCCAAATGTCACGATATTTTTGCAATAACTCATAGTAAACTCAGGTGCACACAGACTTATTTACGACGCTTATTACAGTTTGTGAAATTTGATGATTTTTATTGACTACATAAACTTAGTACTTTCATTATTTCTAAGAATGAATGAATTAGTGTTTTACATCGAAGCGGGAATATTTCACCCATACGCGATGATAATTTCCGAAAAGAAAAAATAATAAATGTTCGCAAATTTGTTTCTTACATCACATCAACAGATGAAACATAGTAGATGAGCACATGAGTAGATGTCATGCTAAGAATATTGAAAGTTAAGTGGCAATATTGAACTAGGTGTCAATGTCATGCTTAGAACACTGAAATAGGCGTTAATGTCATATTGTAATAGACACCTAGTTAACACATTTTTATGTATTACAACTTTCAGTGACTTTCTTTCCACTCAGTCAATTTTTAAAATGCCTGAAATGACTCCCCTTACTTGACAGATTGACTGGCGCGAGTTTGTTGAAAAAAATGAAGACAATGTGTACATTTTTATAGGTATTGGACACAATTCTGCGTTAATACATATAAAACTGTATGTAATCCTGTGTGAATATCTACAAAAACGTACGCATTATCTTCAATTGTTTTCATCAAACTCACGCCAGTCAATCTGTCAAATATAGGCAGTCATTTTTGTCATTTCAGGCTTGTTAAAAATTGCTTGAATGAATTTAAATTCACTGAAAGTTTAATCCATTTGACACATTGCCTGATTTTAGACATTGACTGTAACATATATATAGCAATTCCTTATCATTCAGGTTATTGAAAAACGGCCATTGGTGAGTACTAATTCTACTAGTCGTTGTTGATACAATCATGCAAGTATACGTGTGTCGTGTTCTCCTACAGCTCGACAGTGTTCCCCCAGGGGTGGGGATATTTACGTCCACGTGGAGGGGAGCCGTGTGCACTTGGCGGGAGAAGCAGCAGTCATAATGGCGGGCACTCTAGATGTCTGACCCCTGGGGCGTAGTGACAACATATGAGCATGTGGTTATTACCAATAAATAATTAAACAAACATATGTTGGCTTCCATTGGTAGACGATACGTTTCATGTTCGGCAAAATGGAGAGCCATGATACGTCAACGACAATGTGTGTGTATGTGTATGTCTGTATACACACAGTGTGTGTGTGTGTACACAGTGTGTGCGGGTGTGTACACAGTGTGCGCGTGTGTGTACAGTTTGGTGTACAGTACGTGCATGTGTGTACAGTGTGTACACACAGTGTGTGTGTGTGTGTACACTGTGTGTGTGTGTGTACACTGTGTGTGTGTGTGTGTGTGTGTGTTTTTTTAATCACGATTTTGTATCACGGTTTATAAGCTTGACATGTGGAAACGGAAACAAGACCCGTGTAGCGCCAAATAGTGTTGCACCTAATTACGACTAATACTGACGAAGCAAGGATGGTAATTGCATATTTTATATACTAGTAGGTGACGCCCAGTCACCAGAGTGAGACCTACCCCAAGGTTTGCACCTATCATTATCAGTCTATGTAAATGTCTATACATGTATAGGATATACATACGTGCACAGCACTGCCCTTCTGATGCTGGAGTGATGTCCGCAGGGTTCGATGATGTCTCGAGATGACCTTGCACTTTAATCACGTCATGGAATTAAATGGATATTGGATATGACAAATTTGCATATTTCATGTCAATTCTTGAATAATCTAATTAACTTTAGATCTCGTTTTCTTCATTAAACATTTTGACATTCTTTAGGAAACATGGAAAAGTAGCGAGTGTATTGTGTAGGGGTAACTGTATTTTTATTACGCTTTAATTTACCTTAATTACAGGATTTCCACATCAGTCTATGTACCTACATATACCTACATGCGGGTAATGCAGGGGTGTTCTTGGCTGCAGGTTAGAGGATGGTATATCGTTGGACTCCCATGAGTGACATATTTATTAGTGTCCCTATCTCGGTCATGGTGTGAAAAATTATTAATACTGTAAATCAGGAAATTAATGCGTCACTAATTTAATGCGACCTCAAGATTTTAGACATAAATGCGACAAGAAA
>JAUTBT010000038.1:0-11520 GCA_032361225.1 Lepetodrilus schrolli | reverse complement strand
TAGAGAAGTATTTAAGCTTGACATTAGATGATAAAGAGATTATTAACTTCGTGTCTTTAGATATCGTCTATATCCTGAAGCTCGTCTAATACAAAGATTATCCCTAAGTGCAGGATACAGACGATATCTAATACAGACCCTCGATTAATAATCTCTATGTATTTTTAAAATTACATTATTTTTTTGTAAATTCGATATTTATGTTTCCTACCACTCCTAAGTTTAACATTTCCGCTTCAATGCTTTGTCCAGTTGACGGACAAGAAGAAGAGGAACTGGAACAACACCCTGCTGATGGCTGGTACAACAACCTCCTACACCCAGACTGGGGAGCCGTGGGTAGGTACACTAGCAGGCCATCCTCCATTAACATGCCCGTGAAGTTTCAGCGTCAAATTCAAAGACCTTCACAGCAATAGTTGTCCTGTTCCAAGATCCTAACAAACTGCTAACAGGATCTTGGCAGGACAGCTTTCACCTATGGTCTCCTGGTTTATTTTTGAGCATCCACGTTAGGTGTCCTGGCCGGGAGACCAAACTTGACACCGAACTGCTTACGCAACAGGACACTGATCCTCAAAACACAGATCAATGGTCTGTGTTTCGAAGATGCAGGATACTTTTAAGTGAAGCACTCGTATATCCACCGAGAGACTATATGCAGCGCTCTCGTAGTTATGGTCACGTTGTGAGTACGAGAGCTTCATGGAAATCAGTGGTCAAGGCACCCTTTCGTCTCCAATCTAAGATAACAGTTGCATCGCAGTGGTCAGGGATGCTCAAAGATAGATACGAGAGCACTTTGGTCTATTTGTGTACATGCGAGCAAGTTCTCTGAACCACTGAAGGTAACTAATGCAGGAATGTAAAGACATACTAATGCTGATACACCTCAAGGGAACCGGTGTAATTAATTCAGTTTCAGACATCGCATATTGGGTCTGGTTTATCAATTGGTAGATGGTTCCATTTTATTGCAGTGTGTACGTGCTTCCATCACATATTACGCCACTATCCTCTCCACCCATGCAATACCCCACGTCAAATGATCTAAATCTTCTTTAATGATTGCCAAGTCTTTCATGGGTATTTCGTGACGTATTTCATCATAAATTGATCAAAAGGTTTCAACATATACGACACATTTAAAAGTGTGCACATTTGGTGCGTACACGCATCGTAAACTCATCAGGGGACTCTTTCATGAATACAATAATATACACCTTTCCTTAGTAATCTCGATTGCTGCAATACGAAAGGTATTTGTCTTGTAGTGGATACAGCTATTAACCTTCGTGAGGGTTATGATTATGTATTGTAAGCGAGAGCATCGTGACAAAAATGGATGCCTGAGCGAAGTAATACGTAGACACGCGCGCGTTTCATTACCGATTTTCATTGCAGATGGACAGCTACTTCGAATTAGTCCATCAGCGTACGACGACGGTGTGTACGAACCGTCTGGACGAAACAGGCCGAACCCCATTGACATAAGTGATGTGGCCCACGCAGGGGTCACCGGCAGGGGATCGCTCAGGCACAGGAACGCCTTGATGACATTCTTTGGTGAGAAGAATAATACATTATAACAATCCTCTGAAACCCGCCGTAGGTTTTAGAAGGTTCTTCAGATTGCGGTGACCAGTGATTATGGATAAAATATATATAGCGCTCTGGAAAAGACAGCTCTTATTGAATGCCCATGCTATTGGGGTGGGGTGTTTTTTAATTTTTTAGTTTAAACATATTTTATTCAAGACGAAATGGATAGGTTACAAGTTATTACAACTTAAATGAAAACCGTTTCAAGAGAAGGGGAAGAAAAGATGGGGAGAGCAGAAAGAAAGATTAAGAATGAAGAAGATATATGTACATATTCTGTAATTGTAAATATTTACATAAACATATTTTTGTTTGTTTAATGTACAACTGTACTAACTCTAAAATAGTTTCATTTTCTGATACATGTAAGTCCGAACAGCCATTTAACAATAGCTTAACATTGATATGTACAGTATATTGTAAAGTAATTCTTTGAATATTTCCTAGCATATCTTCACTGTATGTGCTGTATTTATGACATTCAAGTAAATAATGGACATCATTTTCACATGGATTACCACATAGACATGAAGCAATATCAGATAGTCCAAACAAATCGTTATCCAATGGACTAACGGAATATCTAAGTTTAGTAAGTATAATACAATATTTTCTTGCCCCATAGGAATAGTGGTCAGGCGCGATAACATCTCGGTTCCTTATACTAGATTTAAAACTTGATAACGTGTCACACTGCCTAATTTCATTTGATAACTCATTCCATGGTCTACTGGCTGATGGTATGAATGACACATATACACTAAAGTTGTACGAGTAAATGGTACAATTATATTTCCAGCATTTCTCATATTGTAATTGGATTTAGAATTGACATTAGCTGGGAGTTTGTCTGATAAATATGTAGGTAGGTGCTAATCTATTATATATAATTTTTAATTGACTCGATCAGCTTTCGTTTCTTTCTCCTTTCTTTTAATGTCTGGGGTGTGGTGTAGTGGTCATCTTGCCCTACTCACTCAATGTTTGGTGGATCTTGAAAAACATGTCAATTATAGCTATCCTATAACGTAGCCTATCTAGTAATCTCGACGCATCACAGAAGATCACCAGCTGTGTCAGCTGGCTGTATACAATTTGTCAATTTATATAATTTCTTCCGGTATTCTTGCAATTCCTGACCTAAACTGACAAACCGTGATGTATATATATAACTGAAATAATCTTGAAAGCGGCTCTAAACCCCAATTTAAAAAATACAATACAGTATTATACAATTATTTATACAATTATTCAAACGTATACCAATATATAATAGTATATGGGATATTGAACTAGTATTAATCCATATTTCACAAGATTTGGATGTGTATTGAATGTATTTAATTATCTTACAGGCCAGCAGGTTGTGGAAGAGATTATGGATTCTCAGAGACCCGGGTGTCCCAGAGAATTCTTCAATATTAAGGTGCCCAGTGACCATAATTACACGAAGGCCCTCAACAACGATGATATCCAGATGCCCTTCCTTCGAACTAGATATGATCAAAGGACGGGATATTCCCCAAACAACCCTCGACAGCAGGTACTATTGTCTTAATTGTCTTCAAACAAGGATTTATACCTACTATTTAAGCAAGTTGAAAATAGTATTCATTTGATTATATTTTAAAGTGTAATTTACATTAAATAAAATCAAATTAATACTACACTGTATGTTCAACCTGCTTAAATAGTAGGTATAAATTGCGTCTGTGTCAGCGGGTTCATACTAGTAGATAGACTAGTATGCATCCTCGTAGAAAAACAGACTATCGTAGGCAGGAAGGAAATTAAATGGGTTGCATCTAGCCGGTTACATTAGGTTTTAGATTTTGTTGGTTTGGTTGGAATCCGCGATTACCAAATGAAGTATAAATTTCAACATTACCATATAGTTTGGAAGGTATTGCAATCGATGCCTGTTTGGTACCGTTACCCAAAAATTATTTGACGCAGTAGGGTACTCGCTAGGACATGTGGCTGGTTTGGGTACCTAGTTCGTAGATCACAGAGTAAAGGTCTGTCAAGTTAGCTTATTTGTTGCTTTCCTTCCAGACAAAAGGACATTTAAAATCCACTGAAACCAAGAAGTAGATCAACTGTATATGCAATTATCACTCTCAACACAGATGCTAGCTTGAACACTGCTTACAAAAACACACTGACCTTTCAGCTGAATGAGATCACACCCTATCTGGACGGCAATCTGATGTACGGGTTCGCCAAAGCCTGGACCGACACACTGAGGTCCTTCAAGAATGGAGAGCTTCTTGCAAATGATCCTGATGCCAGTTTGGAGGAGTCCATTCCTAGACAAAACGACATTCGTCTCCCGATGGCAAACCCCCCGGCGCCTGCCCTGCACAAGCTTAGACCTGTCAGCAGATTCTACCGTGAGTTAATTAGTTTATTAGCACCTGCGCTAAATTTAAATATATATAATGCAGAACATTTTCACATACAACTGTGGTAATGCTGTACAAGTAGATAATTGTAAAAAAACCCACATTTTCACAAATTTAAGAAAAATATTTTTTTTGTGGTTGTTTTGTTCAGGTCTTGGAAACCCACGAGGTAACGAAAACCCTCTTCTACTATCTTTCGGTGTGATGTGGTTTCGATATCACAACCTGATCGCCAGAGAGCTTGCCAAAAAGAACCCGAGCTGGGACGACGAGAGACTCTTTAACGCAGCCCGAAAGAGAGTCATCGCCCAACACCAGGTTAGAGTCAGGAACACTTGCATGTAGTTAAATTGAACTATCGTGAAGAAAAATGGCACCATTGACATGTCCGTATAGCTTTGCCACGTTGTGTATAGGCATGCAAACAGAATATCGCGTCGACCCAGAACAGTTCAGTCTGTCATTCTTCCACGTACATGGTTTCATGTATCATTTATACTAGTCCATGTCAAAGACGCTTCGTTTTTCGATTTTTAATGATTTATTTAAACACTTTATTTTTGAAAAATTGAAATAGCTTTTTAAAATATAGTCGAATAACTCCAAACTTATACACTTATTCTGAATGATTCATTAACCATGAGACTGATAGCTCGTGACAGGTTAATGGAAACATGCTGTCTTTTTGTAAACATATTTATTTATAGAAATATATTGGACAACATTGATTATATATCTTGAACTAGTAAAGCAATATTACTTAGCCCTATGCTGCAGTAGCTATTTTCATTATTGAATTGCGTGACATTCAACGTGACAACGTTGTGTGAATGTCTACGTTATACAAGTTTGCTGGGACAGTGCCACTCTTTCTTTTTTCTACCTGGTTTGCTGATTATATCTGTTTTATTTTCAAAAAAGACCTGCATTCTCCTTACAGAAAATCGTGTTGTATGACTGGTTGCCAGTGTTTCTTCATGTTGATGAACAAGGAAACAAGATGAACATTCCAAAATATGACGGTGAGAATAATAGATGAAGACGGACGTAATGGGGAACCTTTCTACATGTTTCTCTATGCAGATGACACTATAGTACTAGTTTATTTCACAGATGCAATTTTGCCATAGTTATTAAATTTTGATTGCCTGGTTTAAAGTGTTTAAGGATCCATCGATCGAATATTTTTCCAATTTGAATTATATCCCGCCGAAATTGTACCCAAGCTCGAAAGAATATTCTCAGCGCTACACTATTACTCTGTCCAGCGGAGCAGTGAGCACTAACTGTATCTCTTTCACCTCCCCGGGGATTACAACCATGCAACGTCCAACAACATAGATGTCCAATGAGTTAAACTAGATTATCAATTACACGTGACACAGTAGATATCTGTTGCAGGCTACAATCCGAATATACATCCGGGTATTTCTCAGGAGATGCAGACTTCAGCACTTCGATATGGACACACCCACGTCGTCTCTGGTGTCCTGACACGGTTAGCTAAAATCTTTATTAAAATTACGGGAGTTCAGTATGGAGCTGCTTATGCTGAGTTGGAGATTTGCATTTGGTCTCTGGTTGAGTGCAACAGAGAAACAACAACCATACTGTTTAATGCTAAATATCTATAATATTAAATATAGTGCATACCTGATAATCTGATGGAGTAGTGAAGTCGCCATTTCGACTTGTAACATTTTAGGCACCATATTCTCTACACTAACATGTACGCCACTGTTCATGGCATCGGGAATTGTTGTTGTAACCATGTTTAGAAACAGTTACTTATAAAAAGAAACATTTGTTCTGAGTACTGGAATACAAACTGCAGACTTACGGGCAAAAGACGTATGGACAGTCACAGGTCATGCGCATTGAACCCTAGTAAAAACTACCTGCCCATTGGTAGACTAATTATAGACAGTCCTTGCTAATAGATGTCGTTTCTTTCGAATTGATCAATTCTGCATTATTATTATTATTATTATTATTATTTGGAAATGTCTTCGTTACAGAACTATAGACAGCAATGGCGATTGTGTGCCCATCACTCGCGCCATTACTACAGCTGATGGTCACAGTGCTAGAATCACTGGTATCCGTCTTTGTCAATCCTACTGGAGATCCCAGGTAATGTCTGGTTGTCCAGGAACACCGTTACTTATATACTCAACACAATTAATTAACGGCCAGCAGCCTTTATTGACATATAAATATAGAATTATATTATTCTAACAACAACAAAAAAAATAAAAGAGAATTTCCCAATGTCTACAGACTTCAGGTAATATTCAAGAACTTGCAGACACATTAGAAGAAGAATAGTGCCAGATTCCTCAAGCCAAGTTCCGACATTTGGTAGAAAGATACCACACAACATATCTGCTGGCTCTTAATTTATTTTGTTGAGTATATATTAATCATTGAACCTTTTAAAATCAATAAAAACATAAGAACCAACAGTTGGTGTAAACTTAATCTTTTACAGTCCACGATGAGATTTTACTCTAGGAACAATTTAGCCCCAAATAACAATAAAGATGAAGCATTAAGATGTTATTTTGGTCATCTTTGAAATCATGATGGGGGCTTTGCTCTGACTTTGCAGGAGATTCTGACAGAGGAACATAATCTGACCATGAGCGAGATCATGCTTGGTATGACTTTCACTCTAGCAGAACGCGAGGATCACATTATTGTACCAGATCTTAGAGGTAGGTGTTTAACATGCCCTTGTGCAACCGTGGGTGGATCGAGTGAATACATCTGCCTTGGAATTCTAGCTAAAAGGTCAAGTCTAGTTTACGACTAAAGACAGTGCTGACATGGTCTTACACCGACGATCTTAGAGAAAACTATTTAGTAAAAATGCCTCCAACTTCTTCGGGGTTGTCCGCTTTGCCCAAGCAGGAGTCACGTAACCGAAACTATCGTATGCGAAAAGACAGAGGTAAGCCTAAGAATTCGTGGAGGAAAATTACAAATAACAAAATATTCTTGAGAGAGTTGCTTTAACCATGTCGTTACGTATACGATATCTTCTGGGACATGGCCCCCAAACCGGCCAGGGCCCTCATGTACGAAACGGCGTAGCTCTAAGGGTAACCTTAGGGGACATAGCACAGTTTCTCGTTGTCAACGGTGGGAAAGTAGTCCGCAGAAAAAGTAGGTTTTGCATACGTTCCATTGCCTGTGCCCTGGTATCTTTGTATGTTAAGTAATATGCATGGTGTTGTGTTCCAAATGAAGTAGGTTCCACGCAGTTTAATAGCAATCTAAATATATTTCACTACACATGTATGATAGGAAGGCGTATGCATTAGCAATGTGCAGTTGTTAGGTCAATATCGCTGGTGCATGTCAGCCATGCGAGTTGTTGATTTTCACTGCTTGTCTTCCACAGCATTTCGCCAAATCTGACGTGATTGACCCCCTCTATTTTTCTGTTTATACGAATACTTGGGCATTTCTGTAGAAGTGGGTGTAAAGCTAGTGATTGCTGAGTGAATAGTGTAGCAACAACAGCCTCTCGAACTAAGTGATTTATATGATAAATGATCGTGGAAAGAAACTGTAAGGCCCATTTTTAGCCGATTCGTGCACTTTGTGATACAAGCATGAAAGTTGTTATACAGTTACTATACCCCATAGTGATTCAATTCGAAACGGGACCCCAGCTGGATTTGACGTCTGGCGGCCATTGCGGCCATCTTTAAGAATGGCCGATATGCTAATCTCTCTGTCTTATATCTTAGTTATTAATAAAGACAGGGACTCGATTTTACCATCGATACTCTTGTGTTCAGGGTCAAGGAATCCAAATATAACAAAAAGTTCAAGTGTCGGTCATTTTATGTTCCAATATGGCCGCCAGTTAGATGAAACTTTACAATTTTCGCAATATCGGCTAAAAATAGTGATTATTTGCGTCTAAAGCAATGATCTAATACACCACTGGCCACTGAATTCAAATTTTACATGCTGGAGGATAAGTATTGTCTCTATGTCTATCATCCAGATTCCCATTAAGTAACAAACAAATGGACAAATGGTAAACATTGTGTTTACAATTGATTGGAGTATTTATTTTCTCTGTGAACAAGTAACAGATGAAATTATATGTGACTTGAGTCTGCACAAACGCATTTGCATTTGTAGTTTTACACGATGATACTGTGAGCGTTGTTTGTAAAACAATTCAACCTACTTTCCTAGCAGCTAGTTGTATGTTCATGCTCAAGGTCAAATTTTATATGAGGATTTGTGAACAAAACTTTGAGCATGAAATCATACTCGAAAATATTTCATAATCTTGAGACCTGTTTTACCATACTTAACAGACAATGTCTATACAGAATATGGTTATCGAGTTTCATGGTACTCAACTGCTCTTGTTCTCGTGATTTCGCATTATGAACATATCTGCCAAAGAGCGAGAGTTCTGATATTTTTTTACTACTACTACTATATGCTGGAAAAGAGAAATATCGTTTTATATTCATGGAATACTGGAGCACTAGCTGAGGTATGGTCATGGTTATAGTCTATGTCTACCACCAACGTTATAAATACGTCTGTGAAGTAAAGAACTTCTATTGGTTCAAAGAATTTGATAGAAGAATGTGTTATGTGTTATGTGTTATGTGTGTCAATATCATGTGTGGAACACAATCGACTACTATTGAGAGTCGAATCACATATCTGTCATTTATCATGTCCTTGGGTATAGTCTTAGAATGTTTGGTATCTAATGCCCCAACCAATAACAGCTGCTAATTATGACTGATAATCTGCTAAATTCTTGATGTTGGTATATCATCATGATTACAAGAGTAAGCAGTTACAAAATCATTGACCTTTGATGGTAATCACATGGACAAATGTCATCAATGAATACTAGTAACTCCTATTAGACAATGGTGAAATTGAAGATAGCACGGCGGATAGTACCTACAACACTTGGTTTTAGGACTATCTTCTTTTCTCGGTTGACACGTTTGACTAATTTATTTACCAATAGTTCCACTTTACATCTTATTGTTGGACTAGAACACATGCTTTATGAATGAACAATCCTTTTCTAGCTATCGGTTCTGAGAGATGGAACAGGTGTTGCCACAGATTAAGTCTGCAAAAGTAATGTCCATGGCTGTATATGGGGGAGCTTCAGTCTAACAGACATTCAATGAAACACTGAAGACAATCTTCAATGCATACATTGTGGAGATATATATTTATCACCAAATATCATTTTATAGTCATCAAAGAAGAAACATGCCTCATCATAAAGATTTTACTGTGAAGTCAAATCTTTAGGCTGCTGTGCATTTGCACTGTGGCATCATAGCAATGCTACGACATCACAATTGTAGCGATGACACCACAATGGTTGAACAATCAAATACTTGTGTCAAGCGATATCTACAGCATGACATCACTATGGTATATCACTACTGCTGTAGATATCTTCTGTCATGCACATTTCGTAGCCTTCTCATGGCCACTGTCACTATTCTTGCAGGTTATTGCACGTTGTACAATGTTCTCTTTGTAGTGTAGATTATAGCTCTTATGATAATATCATGTCTCTGTATGAGAATGATAGTAATTGATGCCAATCTAATACAAGATTGGAAGACTACTAAAAAAAAGCCAGAGGTCAAATCCAGCTGGGGTCCCGTTTTGAAATACATCACTATGGAGTATATTAACTGTGTGCCGATGTTCATGCTTGCATAAAAAAATGCATGAAATTTTGCTAAGCCTCGTGACTACATCCATAGCCATGGACTACACCATTGCAAAGGTTCACTTCTTGCTTCAGGGGATCTGTTTGGCCCCCTTGACTTCTCGCGTCGTGACTTGGCGGCTCTCAACATACAGCGAGGCAGAGATCACGGACTACCAGGCTACAATGCCGTTCGTCAGGCATTCCACCTGCCACGTGTAGAAACATGGGGAGACATAAACAATTATACAGTGGGAGATTATGGTGTGGAACTTCCCCAGGTAAGCCTTTTCTTTTTCTTCTTCCTCCTCCTCTTCTTCTTCCTCTTCTCTTCTTCATCATCATCATCGTCGTAATCACCATTATTCTTCATTTTCTTCTTTATCTTCTTCTTTTTATTATTATTATTATTATTGTTATTATTATTTCGGTGTCTATATTTACATTATCCTAGATCTTCACACTTCTGGAGGACCTGTACAATTCAAATGTTCCTGATGAACTGGATGTGTTCACTGGAGGACTACTGGAGACGACGCCCGACGGCGCAGGACCTCTGTTCAGAGCCATCATGATGGACCAGTTCCTTAGGATCAGAGACGGAGACCGGTTCTGGTTTGAGAACAAGGACAACAAGTGAGTCATCTTCTTCATCAATGGGCAACAGGTACTATGGTTTAATACAGCATGCGCTTCATCCATGGCCAACAGGTACTATATGTGTTAATACATCACGCGCTTCATAGGCAACATGTACTATATGTGTTACTATAGATAACTCTAGCAAATAGATTAAATTCTATACAAAATGCAGTTAATTAATAATATATGAATTGAGAAATGATCTATAAATAATAGTGTTACATTTTCGTATTTCAGACTATTCGACGACGACGAACTAGCTGAGATTAGAGCTACCGACCTTGGAGACATCATTAGTAATGTTACAAATATCCCAAGGACATCACTTCCTAATGATGTTTTCATCTGTAAGTATATCTATGGAATTCGAAATGCACAATACTTCTTAAAGTGGCATGGTAATCTCTGCATGCAATATTGCATACTGAATTAAAAACATGATATAAAAGGTTCAATAAAATTATCTACACACATGATATGACGCCGTGTATCCAATGACAACAGTGAAACCACACACACACACACACACACACACACAGACACACACACAGACACACACACAGACACACACAGACACACACAGAGACACACACACAGACACACACACAGACACAGACACACATACACACAGACACACACACACAGACACACACACAGACACGCACACACAGACACACACACAGACACACACACACAGACACACACACACACACAGACACACACACACACACACACACACACGATTCTATATGAAAATAAATATTGGTGATATCTAAGAAGCTACACGTGTAAAGGCAAACTGTACTCACATGTAATTAGAATCAACCTCTATTGCAGGCACTAATGTTAAGGATGGATGTTCATGTTTGGATCCGGCAAACCTCACAGATACGGCCAGACAGTACGAAAACTGTAGCACTCTACAGACATTTGACTACTTTGATAGCAGTCGGGCTTCATTTGCGCTAACGTTTGTAGCTGTAGGCTTGTGCATTCCCTGTAAGTAAAAAATGTAAAACATATATTATTATTTATACTAAGCATATAATTAATATCAATATATATATATATATATATCAATATATCAATATATCAATATATATATATATATATATATATATATATATATAAAAATATCTA